>JAQGBD010000018.1:0-78846 GCA_034698165.1 Punctoribates punctum
TAAAACATTTTATTATACATAAAATTAATGTAGATTTACATCGAAATCATAATTTATTTGAAAGAAATACTATTATAAGAATTGCATAATTAATAAATTTATATAAATATAAAGTTTTAAAAATAGTAATCCATTTCATTCATGAATTCATTAATTTCAATGACAAACACTGTTTTCAAAGCAAATATTCGCCAAAATTGTTACTCAACTCAGAGATGAAATTCTGCCAGAATTGGAAATCAGACCAGTGATGCCTAAGCACCTTCAGTCAGTGGGGGCGACAAAATTTTTTCCTAGAAGGGGGGGTATTTCAATTTTCAAAATCTCGACAGACCTAGTGCTTGTCCATAGATGTAATGTTAAAGAAAATTTTCAGCTCGAGGGGGGTGGGGTCGAGTCAACCAAAATTTTAGGGGGGTATTTTGACTACCCCCTTGTGCATCACTGAAGTCAGAGGGCTCTCTACCTTTACTTTTGTCATAGGCTTAGAAATTAATGAATTTTTGCATCCCATGGATAGAGTGAGCTCATGGACCTACTCATAGACCTACTGATACCTACTTGTGCTCACTGGCGAACACACACTGAGCCCAGACTCAGCTCTTTGGCATCGATTTTCCAAACGGTGTTAATCAACGACTATTTATTTAAGCCATTAGTCGATTGTCAAACAATTTAAATAAACATTTGGGTAAATACTGGTAATTATGTGCACTTCTCTACATTTCAGCACAAATTATGCCAATTCTTCGCACAAATTATTTATTATCAAAAATATTCCTTTTATTGGCAAATATTTCCCAAAATTCACAGCAAAGAGTGATATAATAATAATCATAATATAAATGAACTAAAAAAGGGATTTCATTATTATGTCGTATGAATCATAAGGAATAAGTCATTCATTTAATTAAGTTCACCCAAAATAATATTATTCCTGATAAATGGGATTCAATTCTAGCAACTAATGGATAAAACTATTTATAATGTTCTTTAAGGAAGGGATCAGAGTTTTCTTTACTATAATTATGTGGAATTACAGGACGAATACAAGTCATATATTTTGCCAAACATTTGGGAATTTGAGAACATCTCAAAGGTTTGGTTAAAGGAATTCATATCTAGTTTCACATTTGGTTGTGTGTTGTGATAACCAAGACCTTGGTAATGAAATAGACTATTGTTGGAACGGAAAACAAAAATGCTCTTCAAATATGAAAGAATCCAAACCAATGTCTAATTATATAATTAATCGACTGAAGTATATTTGATTTAAGAGAGAACTGCACTTAAGGCTCATTTATTTGAGTCAATAAATTCCTTAAACCATTAGAATTGTGGAATAAATCACTTGTTATCTAAATTTAAAGAAAATTCAATGAAAAACAAGAGACAAAAATTTGTCGACGAATGCAGTTTTTATTACTACTTTCCGTTCAATTGATTTGAGAAGATTTCATCGTTTGACGGAAAGCAACAAAAATATACTCAAAATGTTTTCAAATATTGGATTTCAATCTCAAGACATGGCTTTGGTTTCGATTCACTCAAATGAATGGCATAATGAGTGACAGAATCTCTTAATCGGTGAACAAAAAGGAAATAAGTTCTGAAAAATGTTTTAATTCGGAATTTCATTGAATGAAAACAATACTAATTTTGGGAATTCCTTCAATTCAACCATGAATTCAGTGAATTCACCCGTTTTTGTTCTGATGACGAATTTCGCACTCGATCTGAAAACAATGGAAATGTCATCAAATAAAGACCAGGATTGCGGGGAACACAACTCCATATCATAGATCATTCCTAATGAATAGCTTTGATTCAAACTCATTTGTATCACAATTTGACGGTAAGTCAAATGAGTCGATTAGGGACTGATAAATATGTTTGGGACCGACACAGCATTCATTCCTACAGACAGTCCTTCAAATTCTTTTGGTTTTAATGCTCTAATAATTATTATCTTCATTAAGACGGGTATAAAGAGTTGTGTTTAAGTGGAAACGATGTTTAGTTTTGGAGAGAGATCTGAAACAAAGTCTTTGAACCGAACAAAGGCTGTTATCTGGAGCTGAGTGTCAATCAAATTATGTTTCTTTTCTTTAAATAAACTCTTATTTCAAATATGTTTGCAATGACTTAACATTAGAGGGAATAAGAGCTCAGATCCTCATTAGTTCTCTTACTTTAACTATCAATTAGTTTAATACGATTTCTGGTAACAAATTTTGGGAATCTGACCTTGCTAGTCATACCAGAACAGCTGGTTTCGTTGGAGACGATTGTTTGAGATATGACAACACTGTTATTCTTTTGGCTAATGGGTTACCATGCAAACTTTAATTCTGATTTAGCTCTGATATGTGTTGGAATTGACGGAATTCTTGGTCTTTTGTTTCCTGTTTTGACGAAATTCCACTTAAGTTGAGGTAAACATAAACACGAAGTTATTTAAACTAATGTTTCTTAACTCTAATAATTAGTAACGGTTTTTGATTCAGAGATTTCACAAAAAAGTTCAATAAAAACAAAACTGATTTTCAAACTATTGAAGAGATCATGAGTTGAGTGAATGAATTCATGAAATTCGTGTCTTATGTATGCGTCAAATGAATGGTTAGACTTAAAAAAAACGTTTGAAAGCACTGGTTATCAAAGCATTAATATGTTATTCAGAGTTATATTTAGTTTATATTCTCAATGGTTAGAGAGAGAGATGTGTTATATGTGTTACGCGTTTCTGATGTGTATTTCGATGACATTTTCCATACGCAACGCAATACCAAACTTCTGGCATTAGTTCAGAAAAAGTCTTCTGTTTCTGCTCTCAATCTTCTTAATACAAATAGTGTTAATCTCTTGGTTTGTAGTCGAGTCGAAGTTTGTCCACAATTTGGTTTTCACGCCACTGAACCCGACTATGCAGTAGTCGTCTCCAACTTTTATCTCTTCTATGGATTCTCATTCACAAAGTGATCTAAGGATGTCCTCCTCATCTCTTCCGCCCGTTTCTGCTACTTGCACAATCAAGAGGTCATTTGTTAAGGTTTGTTCAAGCTCAAACTTATCTAAATAATCTAGATTAATTGGAATTCTTTTACATGATTCAATAAACTTGATAGATCAATCAGTAGCGGATAGCTGTGCTGTCCTATTATGATATCATTTGATTTTTATAAAAGTTAATGGTTTGCGATCAGTGACTAGAAGTGACTAGATCGTTTTTTATTGTGAAATATCAAATTCAAACTATACTTTTTGCCCAAAATTCCTTTAAAAATCAGTGAACAGTAATTCAGTTCTGAATTTATGACATATTTTGGAAAAAGTCTATTCAGTGTTCGTTCACTCGTGAAATAGATCTCTATTTTTATATTATTGTAAATTCATTTTTTGCTGAAATACAATAAGACTTCGTTTTTATTGGAGATTATTCGATAGGAAACGAATTTTTGCTCTTTTATTGCCTAATAACGGCCACCAAGATGTTATTATTAACAAGATTAGATTTTCAACCAATATTAAGCCCTTGATCACTGCTTGAAATAATGACTGAAAATTAACCAGGCCTATAAATATTTGAGTGAAAGAAGATTATACTCTTTTATGGTTTTCTAGTTAAGGCTAATGTCCAATGATTATAGGAAATAGCAAGGATAATTACCCAAATATCAAATATGGCGAAAGATTTATTGCAGATCTTCTTATTTTTAATCCAAGTTCAGAGAATTTCATCTATTTTTGGATGAAATCAATACTAGAATTCAATGAAATTTTTCGTATAAACTAAACTAAAATCTTCTCAGAATTTGTTTGATATGAATACAAATATTAGGAATTCGTATTCAAATATAAATACCAGACATTAGGGGCCTCTTTGTGGTGACCCCTAAACAGAGTGTCGTTTTTTAATGTCTAGATTTGAGTTCAAAACGTTTTAAAAATAGAAGCTTTCGTTTAAATCAATTATAAGTTGAGTTAATTTTTATTTTAAAATTCAAGTCATAATAAAATAATAACTTTTCGGATGAATGTAACAAACATTTGGCAGAAGACCTATAAAACTGAAACCAAGAATCATATGAAACATAGAGTTGGCATCACTTGAGCTCTGATATAATAATATCTGTCTTTCATTTCTTAGTTTTATTTTCCAATAAAATAAACTTTTATTTTAGAGAAAAACAATTTTCTGTAGTAATAACTGTTTTATATTAAAGTCTTCACTCTTTTAAGTCAATATTCAAAACAAATCTATGATTTGCTTCGGAGTCGCGAAACAAAAATATCGACAAAAACTCTAAAACTTTATTTCGTAAATAAATAAATAAATTTTAAGATGTTTTTCACTTCAATTAATTGCTATAAAATTGGGTTAATTTTAATTACAGCATAAAAGAAGTGAAATTCATCGTTAAATTAGCCTTGTTGATATCCAACTGATCTTACCTCGGCCAAGTTTCTAATGTTTATTACATAACCTAATGAAAAGGAGTCTTATATCCAGAATATTTTTGATATTTGAACTTTTTTCAAAGTCACCTTATCACATTTTGATACATAACATAATTCCTTTAACTCAATTAGAATTAGCTCTATTTATACCAGGTCCAATTAAACCAACTGCGAGGCTCTATCCCTTTCCTCTCTAATTAATGTAATGAACGAAAAGCAATTATTTGATTACTTCAATAATTTGAAGAGAATTGTCGGATAACTCAACGAATTTGGAAACGAAAATAGTTTTGAGCAATCATTTAATCGTATGCTTTAATTCGATGAAAATCTCTGAAATGACCTTGCTCATTATATCTGAATTGTAAAAGTCATTCCACTTAATAAACAAAACAAAAGAATTCTAATTTAGAATATTTAGTAATTGGCGTTAAATGCCTTCACTAATGGATACTTTGGAGAAAGGGATGGAAGGCATGGAAGGCATGAACAGCAAAATTCCAGCTCTCAATCATTTTTCTAAATGCCATAAAACCATCTGGGTGTTTTACTCGTGTTTTGTTCCTCAAATTGAGTAATTTTGAGTAATACTCAGGTCTCGCCTATAGCCCACATCAAAACATAGCACCCACTCAATGAGTAGTGTCTAAAATCAGTGCACATCCCTGTCTTGAAATGTCAAACATTCTAACAGTTGTTTACACATTTAATTGAAAACAAACTCTTTTTCTTTACTCAATTCGCGAAACCGTTACTCAATTCTTGACTTTTTTGCTGAAAGTGTGAAAAAAATAATTTATTTTCAAAAACAATTTTCAGATGACTTCAAGAGATTTCACTCAAAGCACGGAAAGTGTGCCCTCAATAGTACTCAGGAGAGACTCGTCCGATAGGAAGGTAGTAGAGCTCAGGAATAGGTCAGAATCGCCGACTTCTGTGGTTCGGCTCAAGTTTTGTGATAACTCTTCTGGTTATGGGTCGGCCTCTTCTTTCTCTTCGGCACTTCATTCCATTCAAAAGACGCCTTCAATCCATTGTTTTACAAATTTATCGCAACAGTCAGTGAAGAAAATCGAGAGACCAAACAAAGCACAAATGATCAAGGACAGTATTGTCAACGCATTGGATCAAATTGATAAGAGGGTCGCCTTCTTGAGGGAAACGGCTGCAGAACTGGAGGAAGAAAAGCATAAACTCTATCGCGTTCTCAACACTATTATGAAGAGCGAGGAGTTGGAGGCTGTAGAGGACGGTATGCTTATCACTAAACACAATAATTATTCACTTTTAATACCTTTATCTCCGGATTATATGGCTTTCCTAAGAAGGCTGTGCAGTGCGCCGATTAATTGGCAGTATTTGCCTTGAAATTGACTGAATTTAAAAATATACAGAATTAAAACTAAAATTAAAAATGTAGTATTGCTATGAGTTGTCGATTGATTTGTTGAGCATCGTTTGCAATGACCTAGAAACATTTTTAAATTGTAAATAGACTGAGCTTAAGACAAATGATGTGTCGATTTATTGAAGGCTTAAGGAATCGAGAGTTTATTTGTTGCAAAAGTAGTAATTCAGTGAATGTCTGTGGATTTGGTGGTTATCAAAGACTAACATAAAAGTCGTATAACGAGAGAGACTTTAATTAATGATTGTTTTCAGTTGAAAAGGAAGAGATCAAAGTGACGACAAACGGATTACTCTATCGTTTGAATAGCGTTGATGTCATCGTTAAGACCACCAGAACTGAGGCTCAACAAAGAGCGCTGGAAGTGGTCACAAAATACATTGAAAAGCTGTCCGATTATATCAAAACAGACAGAGATAAGGCGATCCTTATATGTCAGTCCTATTTAGGCGCCTGTTCTTCAGCTGATATCTTCAACCGACAGCCGGTGGACGAGAAGTTCCAGCGCTCTGTCGTCGACTGCAGTCTTGACGACCAGAAAATGATCAAAAAGAAGTTGGAAACGCTTTATATGAATCTAAATCGACGGGAATTAATGTAAAGATATTTTGAACTCAACCGACAACTTCTGAAAAATATTTGAACTGAAAAAAAATTATTTAATTTTTAATTTTGTTTTGAAAAAATGTTTTTTCTCTGAATAATTCATTAAACACTTCTAAACAATAGGAATGATTCAAAATCTTTGTATATATTGTTTTCAATCTAATTATAAACGAGTTTTGAAAATTTTGAATTCATTTTAACTTCCATTTCATGAAAAGCAGTGATCACCAAAGGGATAGAACCCCTCCTCTCCCCAAACCTTGGTCGAGAAGATTCCCTTTCATTGAATGTTTTCAGAGAAATTCCTTTTTATCGGTTGGAAAAGTCTGAAGACAATTGTCATCAAATGTAGTCTAGTTTTGGACAAAAACTGGGAAATAATTGATTGATTTGAAGTGAAATTTCTTTCGATATATTGTTTTCGATCCACTGATAAAAGCTTCGGAATTTTCAAATTGGTTTTGATAACAAGAATTTGTGCATGCACATTCTGATTTATGAACGTCAATAAATATCACCAAAAAGTTGTATTCAAAAAACAAAAAATGGAATCCTTTAGATATAAAATATTCAAGCTAGATAAATTGGCAAATCTTTAGAGTAAACAAATCACGGGAAGTGTAATCTTAAATATTTTATAACATGGTTATTAGTTTTTTATATAATCGAAGGTTAAAAGAGTTTTATTCTGTTTATGTGGTCGTTATGAGCAGGGTTACAATAAAGAAGAGGAAGAAGACCTTGATACCTTATTGCTTCTATTGGATGAAATAGCAATCAATATATTTTGTAATTTATTTAAATTAATTAAAATTTTATACAATTATATATACATATAATACAAGAGATTGTCTTTGTTTTGGGAAATCGTAAAAACATTCAACAATTTAACCATAAATTCAATCTTTTTGAGGCACTGATTAAAAACTAAATTTGTTTAATATCACAAATAATACATACATTTTATGATAAATAATTGATGTCTTCCCCCAATCAAATGATTCCCCAAATAATTAGGAAACGAAAGAAAAATAAGTTTTGTTTAAATTCTTAATCTTAAGATTTGTTTGCTGAAGAATAAGCTCAGAATCAGTTTTGTCAGTCATTTATATTGATTTTGGATTTAAATTAAACGCGAATTTAACGCAAAATTAATCAAATATATTAAATATTTAGTGAATTGAGTATTTGTCTGACGTTTAATCCAATCCTAATTAGAGCCGAAAAATAAATTAATTTTCTTCCAAAACATTAAGTTTTTTGGATAAAAATCTTCGGATTTAGAGCTTAAATAATAGGTCTGTCTATTAATAGCTTTGCACACAATTTTACAGAAGAATATACAGTAGAATGACCAAGATTATTTCTGGAAACATTCGAATGCGGCTAGATAATTTTGAAAAAGCGGTCGTTCAATCATATTCCAGTAATGGACAGACAAAGGGGTGGACAATGGGTTTAACTAGATTAAAAAGATGCTGGCTTATTTTAGAAGTTACTTGCCTTGATCATCCCTAAAGCTAACTATAATTTCAATATAATATTCAATAGAATGTATAATAATTTAATTAAATTTGATTTTATTGCTTATTATAGATCAATATTTTCAATATAATTCAATTATAATCAAGGTAAAAAAGAACAACTCAACCAATGAAATGTTTTGTTTGCATAACTTATAAAAATTTTTGATGGATTTTAAGAAGAAATGGATTTTATATAACATTTGTTTTAATTTAATTAAAATATTCGCTTATATATAGTTCTGTCTGTTTTTTGTGTGGAATTCCTATTAATTCGAATGACTTTTTCAATAATTATTATAAATTTAAAACATTTTTAAAATCAATTTATTATTTATATAATTATAATAATAGTATTAATAATAGTAATAATAATAATAATAGAATTTTATATAAGATTTTGTTTCAAAAACATGTTTTAAATAATTAATTTGTTTGCAAATCTGTGCCACCGATGACTAGAGAGAGGGCTCATATAAATACCCTGGATCAATTCCGCCAATGAAAAGTCTCCACTAATTTAATAATTAATTTGAAATTTCTTTGGGGACAGACTCGAGCCATAGCTGATGGGTTGCTAATTGTAAAGCCCTGTCTTCTGATAACCTAATGGAACATTTGGAGAGCCCTTCCCTTGGGCTTCGGTGGCTGTGAATTGAAGAGATAAAACTTAACTGAGAGATGAGTTAATGGTTTTGGATGAGTGTCTAGAGTTTGGAAGTGAGGTCCTGGTCGTCGTCGGTGTTGTCGATGTCCTGTTCCGCGATCTCATTCTCGAGCATCGCTCGCATTTCGTCGGTCTCTGTGTTCGAGTTATCCGACGGCTGTTTCGGTAATCTATCGGTTTTTCTATTACTACTACTACTTGTGTTAATAGTTCTTATGGGCACTGGTGTTGGAATGGTTCGAGTTGTCCCTCGATGACCACTCTTGTCGGCACTGCGGCACTCTTTGCTATCTCTTTTGGTCGCTTCAGTCCTGCACCGAGAGGTAGTGCTCTCATCATGCAGTCTGTTCTCCTCGTTCTCGTCGAAGAAGTCATTGTTTTTGTTAGAGATCACAGACACGGGTTTTGTTGTTTTGTTATCTGTTGTGACACTACTATTGTCTTCAGTTTTTAAGTTAAAGGCCGACAGGTTTTTCACGATATCAGTGATGTGTTCATCAATTTTGGTCACTTTATTGCTTAACTTTTGGATTTCTAGCTTAAGGTCTACTCTCATGTCTATAAGCGATGCGATTATCTGCTGATAATCCGCAGAATTGATACTCTTTGGCTGAATCACAACTTTGGTCGCATCACTTGGTTTAGTGGACTCGCCCTCCACCGCGATCTGAGGCACTCGTTTGGCGTCACTGTCCTGAGGTTCAGTAGACTCCTCAATGGTCTCGGGCCGAGTACCACCACCGGTGGGCACTCGGGGCCATTTGTTGCCCTGTGTTGGCGGCCGAATGTCTTTGACGACATGGATGTGTTCGGACTTCTTACAGACTAATTCTGTTCGGCGAACGGCTCCTAAATTTTGATCGTCTCTGTCGGAGGTCTGTTTGTCCATCACTTCACTGTCTAACATAAGATCAGTTCTGACTTCCCTATGCTTAGGGACATCAGTGATGGCCTGTTGTGGTGTTCCGACATTGTTATTATGTGTGGCGTTGGCCAGAGCTGAGGCCCATTTGGAGCCTCTGCTACCGCCAGTGCTGGTTCTCGACTCTGGCAATGAGGCAACCGGTGGACGCGGTTTATCAGTTTCGTGCGTTCCTACAGTTTGAGGCATTTCCCCCCTCTCTAAGTCTGGAATGGCGGCCACCGCATGAGTAAGACTAGAGCCGGGCCGGCTTTGAGGCACTCCACTATCAGAGGGTTTGCGGAATTTAGAGAAAATTTTCCTAACTAAGTGATCCTGAGCCAGATCAGGCACCGGGTCATTCTTGCGTCGCTCAGCCAACTCTGCCTCGCGCTTAACGTCAGCCACTTTTCGAAATATTAACTGAAATTACAATTAAATTATTGAAAAGTTTTTCAATATTTGAGTCAAGAGTTGAACTTTTGTTCAAAGAGTTTAACCACATTTCAAATCTCACGGAATGAAAAATAAACATTAAGTTTGATAAGTGATCATGGTAAGAATTCTATTATACGGATAACTCTTCAAATGGCAAAACCAAAGCAATTGAAAAAATGATTTATCACTCATGAGATGTGGTAACGCTTTGAACACTAATAACAGAGCCCTGATACTAATGGTAACTGTGCTAGGCTACTTGTTTAGAATCGAGCTCATCATAACTGGGAATTATGTTCGACCAATAAATTTGTTTGAGTCGAATAACATAAGACACGCAAAAATGTAATAAACAATTTGTATTCAGAAATAAATATAAAAATTCTTTGATTTCTATAATGTTTGGCAATGAGCCGGTGCTGAGCACTGCTCACGTCTCTTACCCTATGTCTAAGATTATAAGTGAGAACAAGATTTCTGGCGAACGAGTTGGCGAACGCCTGATAAAAGTTGAGCACTTCTATGAGTTTGTCCCTCTTTATGGCGTGAAGATCGCAGTATGTGAGCGCCCGAACATTGGCACACGACTGACCAATGGTCGGCTCTTTCCAAAAGGCATCACCGAAAACATCGCCCTTTCCTAAAATAGCCACCACTTCGTCCTAATGCGGAGGAAATCAAGTTTTTTTGAGTCAAAACATTAGAGAAATTAAGGAAAGAAGTAATAAGTCTTTTGGAGAGACATTAAGCCAACGAAATATAGACTCAAATAAACGAAAAATACATTAATTTGTAGATAAAGTCAGTGCTTATGACTCACGTCTTGTATGACTTCCAGAGAACCCGATATAACGAAACAGAGAGAATCGATAGACTCTCCGACGTGATAGAGTAGATCGCCGGGTGCGCTGTGGTCCATACTGAAGTACATGGCCATCGCCCTCAGACAGCCATCGCTGGCCAGTCTGAAGGCCGGGTGTTCGTTGAATACTTTGCGATTCAAATGCACGCAAATGTCAGCCGTCATGTCTTTGGGACAATAGGAGAGGACTTTCTTGGTGTCGATCCCTTTGCTCATAGCCCAGGTGGACACCACGTAATCCATGACGCGTTCGCTCAACGCTTTTGGCAATTCATGTAATTTCATGAATTCCCTGACATTGTTCAGCATATCGTGATATTTGGCCGTTGCGCTCGTCATCTGCTGGATGATTGTTGTCACGTGACCGAAGATTGTCGCGTATAGCAGAGCTATCAGTCAATGGACACCCATTAGTCAGGGATATTCAAAACTCAATCGCTTGTGACGATTGATCATTAAGGATAGGGTCTAATCAATGGAAGGGTGTGCTATGGTGTGCGAGATCTCACCTCCAATGACCATCATACAAATGGTGAACACCTGAATCAATTGATAGCTTAATTAGTATCTCATCAGAAGTGGCAAAAAGGGGACTGACTTTTTCATTGTCTGTTTCTGGCGCCACATTACCGAAGCCGACACTTGTCATACACGTCATCGTGAAGTAGAGGGACGTTATATACATTGTCTTCTTGTCGGGCCCGCCATGAAGTTCAATGCGTCGGCTCATATTGTTCGGTTGCCAATGAAAGGGGAACTACATTACGATAAATGGATGGTTAGTCGGAGGGATGTCCACTAGATATGTCCTAAATTAGAGACCTGAGTAACGTTTCCGAGTTTCCACAACCAGCTATAAGTAAGGTTATTCTCTGAATCGGTGCGGCCTATGCTGTACCAGATGCAGGCTAACCAGTGTGCAACCAGCATATAAAAACATAGCAAAAGGATCAGCATAGCAGCCCCTACACGATCGCAAACATCAGAACAGATTAGTTTTAGATCCAATTTAAATAAAATTTTAATAAAATCCAATGAAAAATGAAAATAATATTTTTGTTTTTATTCAACAAATAAGCAAAAAGTGTAATAAAATAAGAGCCAAAAAATCGTAGAGTAATCGCAGATAATGTTTGTCTTCATATAAATATTAAATGATTTCTCTCTGAGTTTTATTGCAATTTTAGAGACCTTAATGTCAATACTTTGTATGAGATTTTCAGATATTCAAAGCTTATTCCAAATAAAGAAATTGAATTTCAGGAGAAATTCTGCTCGGATTCAGACCAACGCTTACCGTATTCTAGATATCGATCAAGTTTTCTAACCACTCTTCCCAGTCGGAGAAGACGCACAACCTTTAAAGCACTGAATAAGCTACCGATGCCTTGCTGTGAATAAACAAAAATCAAATTTTATTAGAAACCAAAAAGTGGAAACTCTCGCCCACGTGGCCAGAGACCAGGTAGAGTGAACTGGTCTTGGCCAAATTGGAGCATCAATTGAGGGCTTACATCTTCTGTGTGATCAAAGGCATTGAAGATATCGTAGGGGAGGCACGACAGCAAATCAATTATGAACCAACTTCTCAAGTAATTCATTCTAATTATCTTCGGATCTGAGACCACCTCTCCTCCCGGCCCGACAAATGTTGTGTGAAAGTTGAGCACAATATCGATAAAGAATATCACATCTACTATACTGTTGGGACACAAATCGGACACAAAATTAGTTATCTATAAGTGTTGCCAATAGTTTCAGTGATGGCCGCACTTTATTTCCTAAGAACAGTTACCAATCAATTGCCTAAAAATGTTTTAATTAAAATGTTTTAATCTATTCTAGCAATTCAGGGGATTATGTAATGTTCTAGGCTCTTTCTCAACGATTGATTAGAGTGGGAATAGAAGAGTGCGTCCATCAGAGACTTGGTTTGTCTTTTATTGTTATATTCAGAGCTTATAAATCACTTTTGTGTTAATAACAATAATTCTTAATATTAGGACAGAAATGATAGATAAGGCGTCTGAGGGGTAGTCATAATATTCTGGATGACTACCTGTCGAGCACCAGAAGAGTGACGTCTTCAGAGGTTTTATTCTTGAAAGCAACATTGTATGGTACCATTATGGCAGTGTAAAACGTTAAGCACAGAATAACCCAATCCCTGTCCAAAGTGAATATCCAGATCAGAATACAATACGAATTCCGTTTAATTCATTAATTTTAACAAAAGGATTAAACAAAACAAAAGGAAAGAAAATTAATTGTCATTTCAATGGTAAGGGGATAGTCAGGGGGTATGCCTACCAGATAGCTTTGAATGCGCAATAGTGGAGGAGTATGTGTGGCGGTGTCTTCGGCGCTTCCTGACGATACTGAGGCAGAACATCTGCATTCAGGCTCATTAACTGTAACGATATATCAGACCAGAGTCAGACTTCACCGCTTGTGGTGGTATTACCAACAGAATTAACAGCACCGGCAGCAAAAATCATACCGTATTTCATCGTTTTTCTAGTAATTGATCCTACTCCTTAATTAACGACTGTATCACTCAACCAATTGTTCAATCAATTGGAAAATTGAATTGCTCCTGTCAAACTAATATGATTAGCTAGCTCATTCTGTCGATAAACCAGTCATAAGGACATCAAAACTGACGATATTATGATAAAAGTGATGAGCAAATAAGGGATAGCCTTAAATGGGGATAAAGAGGGTACTCCTAAGAGCACATCGAAGAGTTGTACACTTCGATGAAATACAAGAATGAGTTGAGCCATAAAAGTAAAGCAAATTAAGCGCAAAGATATCTAAACTAGCGGTCGGTTTGGCCCTTAAGTCGCTATACTTTGTCTCTAATTAATTATATTTATATCTCAAGTCTTTGTTTCGCTATCTTTTGGAATACAATAATACGTTTTGTCTTAAAATCCTTTCGACTAATATTAGTCTAATTGTGTTAAGCAATCAAAATATGTCTTCATTTGTAGTCTTTCTAGTCTTTGGTATTGGGCTACACATGTAATACAAGTGTCTTTTTGCCATTTGTGTTCATAAACATGATAAACTTGATAAATCGAGTTTCATATTAGCTCTCTGTGGACTCGAATTGAGTGTCGAAACGATCATAAATCAAAATATATATAAACAAACGGATAGGAAAACAAATAAAAAATTGATGAAAAATCCCGAAACCGCACAGGAATTGAAATTCTCATTTCATTTGAATACCTGAGAGATTTGCTGAATATATATATACATAGATATACTCAGAATATATAGGAATTGATGCAAAACAATAGTAGAAAATTAATTACAACAAGAATTTAGACGACTCTTTGTTTTTTTCTTATGAACGTCTAATCTGTCTCTTAATTCAATTTAATTGAAACTTTTAATTAGATTTTGTCACTTAACTCAAACGAATGCCCGAATAAATTGTTGATTTCCCCCTTTCCTTATATATCTGTCTTAGTGTCTGACTATTTCTCTTCATAAATGGAATCCAATAATACAATAGTAATAAAAATCGTTACAATAATAAAGAAACTAATGCTCAGCATATGTACCAGAGTTGGCCAGAACTCGGATTTTTGTAAACATGTTTCAAAGCTTATGGGAATCACTGGAAGGGTATAAATGTTCTGTTCTTCTCCTGATATTTACTTAATTTCCCGGTTTATTGAACTAAACTATTATGGCCTTAATTTTGTACGAAATTTAATAAAAGTGTTGAATAAGAAGTGAAATGAATTGAATTAATTGAATAACAGAAGAGATGAGAGAAAAAACTTTTAAACATAGATTTGATGGACTGAATGACTCTTTTTGCTGATTGCGGTTATTCTGAGCGATTGGCCATCTCTGGCAATGTCTCATATATGTGAGTAAATCCCTGAACGCAATATTGATTCGTTAAGTGTTAGACATTAAGTCTGTTTTTCTATTATTTTCATCTGAATTTCGTTCACTTCTGGAGACAATACTTAAACCGATTTCGATTTTGACAGACTTTAAAGACAAATGTTTTTTCTCTGATTTGATTCAAACAATGATAAAACTCTTAACCATTTAATGAATTTCTTTCGCCGAACGCGAAAAAGAAGTAAAAAAGTTGATTAGAATTGGGATCTGAGCAGAAAAAGCGGTACTGCCTGCGAACGGAATGCATATATGACTTACGTGTCCAAGACTTGACTGTTTTGTCTCGGATTTGATGATTGGAAGGTGTGATGAGAACTGACTGGCTAACACAGACCTGCTTCGGGTAACGGATCGGGCGAGTCGTGCGAATTTGCTCAGGCCTTTGGCCGCGTCCTCTTCTATGGGCTGTTTTAGTGCTGTTATGTCCCGAAATGTGAGCAAAAAGAGAACAACGATATCCTTTTCGTTTTTGATGGGAGCGATGTGTAACAAAAGCCATAATGGAGTCCCTGTGCATACAAATACCCATCAGATCCATTGAAATCTATTTGTATTCAATTTTTATCTACTCTTCAGATAATAACGTTTTGTTAATATTTGAGATAATATTTTTTTATGAAAAATTCTCAGTTTATATAAGGCTTTAAAAATTTACACAAAAATACATATAATAGAAGTGCAGACAATATATATATATACATAACAAACACATAAGGATTAGGCAGACAATGGAAAAGTGGATTTTAATCCAAATGAACAAGCTCATCAATCCTGAAAAGTTCATAAAACTGAGTTCGTGTAATCATTTCAAGTTTAAATTGAGTCCCGGGAAGAGTGTGTTGAGCCAGAAATTATATAAATGGCCTGGTTCTTTGCAAACATGATTTGAAAATAATGTTTCGCACACAAGAATTGTTGTGAATATTATATGAATATTGAAATAATGGCCATAAAAGACATATTTCTTAATTTATAAGACCTTAAGAATGTGTTTCTATTTATAGTGAATTGTAGTGCACTTGAGTTTAATTTATAAAATGAAATCTAAATGTATGTCAAATCGCATGAAAACAGTTTTACTTATTTTGCTGTAATAATAACGTTTGGGTCAATAGAGGCATAGATTGCATACAAGAGTTTAGATAAAAGAGTATAACATAAGAGTTGAGTCTCGACTCGATTGTCGACATATGCGGACCCCACCCAACGCCAACCCAAAGCATTTGGCAAACAATCATAAGTTTATACCCTATTAACCGATTCCACTTCATCCTTGTCCGACATATTCTGTCCTATGAATTACCGGAATATACGAGAGACTACACCATAACTCATTTGAAACAATTTGCATATACCTGTGCCCACCAAACAAACTATGCTTATTATTCTGTGCTAAATATCATTCGTGTTCTCCAAAAATAATTTATGGATTTCTACACAAAAGTTAATGAATTATATTTTATTAGACTTTCGATAAACAATTCACTGAATAGACTTCAGGACTAAATAAAACTCAAGTCTTGCAAACGGATGCTCTTAAATCACTGCTCACATAAAGCCAATGCCAAGAATATTCTGACATTTCGCGGGGATTACAGGAATTTATGGAAATCTCCCTGTAAATGGCTGAACCTTGCTTATTCTCTAAAAGAATTGAATGTTAAGTCGATTTTCAATAGCTTGCAATGAATCGAATAAAAAAGGAGCGAATATTCAGTTGATATTCAATATGTAAATCAGAGAGAATCCAATTGTGAGTCTTAGGCCGCAATTGTTTGCTCACAAAAGAGCTCTAATTCTGTTATAAGAAATGAGTCATTCAATCGAATGGCTGACAATAATAGATTAAATGCAGGACTGGTATGTTGTCAGCCCTTCACAATGCCTTTCCATACAATCGGATGGAGAGCTTCTATCAAAGTATTAGTCCGTCAGTGGATTCGATTTTTATTATGTGTTAAGACATAAGTTGAGGAACAGCTCGAAAAACAGGCAATAAATGCTCAATAAAAACATCACAAGAATTTCGCTAAATTGGGATTTTTTGACAAAAACCGTATTTCAAATAAAATAACATTAAATTCAAAGGAATTTTCAAAATTCTTGCAAAATATGTAAAATTCTAATTATCCTTATTTTGGAAGATTTAACTCAAATAGAATTCTTGGAAATTCTTGTCACAAGAATTTGATTTATTTTGTGTTAAAACTAATGCACAGTTTATTACTAATAAGTGATTAGTTGAATAAATAGTCATTTTCCAAGAATTAGGATGAATTCTCTCTTAATCAAGATACATTTTCTCTAATTAAGGGTTTTAAATACGAGAGAATTCATTTTAATTTTTTTCTAATTTCATTTGAATATAAGTATTAATTAACTGCGGATCAAAATTTCAATTCAACGAACGAAATACCATTTTTAGGTCTGTCTATTGAGTATTTTTCAGCTTGATCAATAATCGCCATGATTTTGAATCGAAATATTCAAATACTTGAACGAAAAATGGCATTTTTTTCGAGGAATTACCCAAAATAATCAATACGATCTTGGTCATATCGAGGCAATTAATTTAAAATTCATTTTTGTCAAACCTTTTAATAATAAATCTATTAATAGTCGAATGAATTTTTAGGTCAGACAGTGTTTAAAATAAATGGATGTCCCTATTAATGGGCTGCATAACAACCACTAACCACCAATTAAACCACCATGGTCGATCGCCAAAATTAAATAATCCAAATCTATTTAGCTCTGAGTTATATCTTATCTGAAATCCAATTTATAAGACATTAAAGAGTCAGCCATTGGTTGAAACATTTGGCCCTTATTTGAAATTCCTATAAATTATTTACAAGATCAAACATCTTTTTAGAGATAACTTAATTCCTATTTGAGTTAATCAAATAGAGCCTGGTCAATTGAATTAGCATAGGAATAAAGTTTACGATTAATGATAATCACCAAGAACAATTATGTTCACAAAATTAGATCCAATGGACAATCGATTAGCAGTTCATTAATATTCAGCGAATGATCAGAAAATGAGAGAAACCTTTTTTTGACCCAAATTTGTATTTTTATGTTCTAATTCACAACAGAATAATCAAGGTTATTTAGACTCCAATTAAATAGAGCTGATTAACCAATTCTTTATTGTCTGCGACTCTCATGAAAACCGAACGCAAACAGAATTATAAGAATAATTAAATCCATACTCAGAGACAGACTTAAGAGAATTAATTTTTAACCAATAGCTGATTGAGTTCCTTCAATTAGAGTACCCAGATCATTAACAAGACTATATTTTTCAGCCAACTTCAAAAACTTTCGGCACTTAAATAACTCGAAAATATCTACTCTTAAAAAATCTATTCTAATAACTGTAAGTCTTTTAAGGAATCGAGAATTTGAAGAATTTATGGAATAATAAAAAATATTTAAAAATAAAGTATATCTCAACTGAAATGAGAAATACATTTATTTTTTAGACATAAACCCCATAATCCCCGAAAAAAAATCTCATATCTTCTCTGACACTATTTGATGTCTTTCTGAGTATTCGTGATAATCACAGACATGTCCTCCTCTTCCCTATCCTTTTGATAACCGTTGGCTAAAGTTAGAGAAATTTTAATCTGTTTTTGAGGAAGACATTGAATTTTAATGAAAAGTTGTCACAAAAGGATTTTTCAATCGAATAATATATTGAAAATTATTGATTCGAATATCAATATGTTTATAATCTTGTCTAAAATGTATACTCAGTTATGGATTTTCAAACATACGCTTCTAGATAAAAGTTTAATGAGTTTACATTTTGAAGTTTCATCAGGATAGTTTTTAGAGGTAGTAATCCTAAGCCTGTCCCTTATAGTTGAAAATATTTTTGAATTATGAATAGATTTCAAAAACATTACTTCGAAGTAATTCTGTGAAAGTCTTGGTCTCATATTATATTGATTTTATAATCCGAACTAGATTACATTATTTGCTCTGGGCAAATTCAGGTTTTAATATTCAATGAAAGGAAAATAGATATTCTGAAATTTGAGTGAACCCTTAACCCGGGGCCAAATTTTGTTTGGCATATCTGTCGCCAAAAATCGATTGGTTTGGCCACTGATTGAAAATGAGTGACAGTTTCTCGAATTATTTAGGCTGTCTCTTTACTAGCTCATTTTATTTGATGAAAGAAGATTGAGTGGAGTTCGGTAGCGCTTGATATCAATTCATCAAAAATTGCTCGAATCTAATATTGAGCCGAAGTTTATATCTTTGAACCGAATATATGGTGAAAATGAAATTCTCTCAAATCCATCATTTTTTCAACCGATTGACGAATATTTTAAGACATTCCTCTCTATTAAACACATATTTTTCTATTAATAAAAGAATAAATTGAATTCAAGTGAAACTTTCAATCAGTTTGACAAAGTTTCTTGGTCATCTCTGCTTTGAATCCCTCAGTTTTCATACTTTTTATTGATTTAAGAGGAAAATAAGTAGCAATAAATAGAGTGTTCTAGCATAAAAATCGATGTCTTTTCAATAAATTTGTATTTATCAGCGAAACCTGAAGTACAGCCAAAAACAGATCTAATTTATGAGAAATGCAACGAATCGTTGTTTAAAATGAAAAATATTTCCGAAATACAAGTCTTGCGATTGATATACAATTGTTCGACAATTTCGAGAATATGTGTCAAAACAAATTTCTTTTAGACAAATGGTTTTCACTTTGAATATCAAATATAACCCGAAATAAATTGAATTTTAGTTCAATGTAACCACTCTTTCATATGTAGGAGAAAGGGGTCATCACAACCATCAGAACGCTTCCTACAAGACATCAATTTTTAATATTGAATATTAAATGCAAGGATCATTTCTCAAGAACACTCTGGGAATTTCTTAATCCGATATTTAGAGGAGAGTATTACACAGATCTATCAAAATTTGTGCTAGATCTGTTTCAATTTAAGAGAATAGGGGTTTCCTCAATAAATTTGGTATCTAGAGAATAATGAAGCATCATGGTAAACTAAAACTACTACCGATAATAGTGCCTTGAACAATTGTAAGTAGAGAAATAAAAGTGAAAATGATCCTGTTCATATCATATTATTCATATTATTCAATAGAATGGCTGACTCGTAGGCGGCAGTTTCATGAAGTATTATCATGCTACTTTCATCACAAAAGAGGAAGTCATATAAATTCAAATGCCATACAATTAATTTTCATCAATGAGGGTCGAAAAAGTACCATGATAAGGGTTCTCATGCTTGAAATTTCATGTTATTATAAGAGGTATTACTATGAGAGGTAACTATGAATAGAATTGTACTGTCTTCAAATTTCAATTTTCAGGAAAATACAGAAAAATCATTTTGATTTTGAATATATTTTGATTCAATTTCAATCGAGGTCTAGATTTTCAATAATTTAAGGGTTTTATAAATATTTTGATTAGAGTTTCAAATTTTTAATCAACGAAAAGCTTTATTATTATTATAAATATTAATTTGGAGAACACTTCACTTGTATTTACATTAATGACAGTGAAGTTTAATCGTGAAAAATGAGTCGATATTTGAGACCTAAATTCAAAATTCACGTCAAATGAAAAGTAAACGATTCTATAATTCAAGAGATTTTCTTTTGAATAATCCATTCATTCATTATTTGTGGGGCTCTTTGACTAACAAACTCCGATTGAATATAATCCAAGAAGTGCTACAGCCATGACCAAGCTCATTCACGCCAGAACTTATAGAATAAATTATTAAAAATTCAATAACATGGTGCTTTATTCAAATAGAATTTCTTAACCAAGGCTAAAAATAAAAATTCCATATGTTTTACTATAAATAGGTTATTAGTTCGATCAAAAAAAAGGTGGAAATGACCATGATCCTTGCCATTGTTGAAATAGGAATAGATAAAAATAGAAACAAGTACAAAGAGCATGATAAAATCAATTTGATTGCGATGACAACACATAAACATGAGAACAAAACTAATTAAAGTCAAGCTTTGTTTGAATTACGAATTAAATAAGAGAAGAAATATATGTCGGATCGGAAACAACACATATAAGTAAATATCAAATTGAAGAGGAAAAGACTGAAACGACAGAAAGGACTGTCCATTCATATGCAAAGGCTATGAGGGCTGACATTCGTCGTAGAAAAAGGTCATAGAGTTAACTGTTGTCAATGTATTGAATGCTACTAAGAATCGCATTTTCGGAGTTCTTTATAAATGAGAGACAATAATATCGAATAATAAAAGCAATTGTTTTCACACATAAAAAGTTTGGACAAAAACTTGTGACGAATTTCTCTCTTTATTATCCAATTTATGTTTTCAAACACATTTAGACTCCAAAACTGGATAATTGAATACTTTGGATGATGTCATTTAGCAAGATTAAAACTAAATCAAAACTAAGCCATGTAGTGGTAGCCAAGGTTAATTTAATCTGTTTTTGTGGAGAAAAGGGATTTTCAAATTTGCTTTAATAAAATATTTAATTAAATTGTGTTAAATCTAGTCTTCATTTGGAAGAATGGGGTACTTTCTCAATGATGAGATGTGATCAAGTTAGATTAAACTCTGATTCAATGACAAGAGATAATCACGAAATATAGAGATTATATGAGATTTGTGCGAACTCTGAAGGATACTGTTGACGTGAGTGGGGTGAGCTTGGTCACTCCTAATTATGAACTGATTGGTCTTACCTGATAGGCACTGCGGTGAGTTGGCTATTCTACTTTGTGCGGATCCAACTGCAGAGACAGCCGCTGAATCTGAGCGCTCGTTACCACCTATTAGTGATGTGTCGGAGAGGACGGCACACGATCACAGTTTACAGGAAGGAAAGGATTTTTGTACAGAAAAACAAAGTTTTGTCTTTAGTTTAATTAGAATTAGTGTTAGATTTACTAAAACTAAGGAAATGATTGGCAATTAATTTCTGAATTCAATTATAATTTATTTAAATCTAAATTTAGCCTTAATTTTAAGCTCTATTGTGAAAAGCGTTGGACTAATTGAATCTGAGCCCAGACTCTCAAAATAGCCTTTCATACGACCGACACGTTTACAAAGAAATCAAAATCGGATTTTACTCGAATGGATAGGCATAGGGTTTTGGAATAGTGGTGTGTTGTCCTTCCATCTGATCAGGCAATAAGTTTGGCTGTTTTAACATTTCGGAGGATCAGTTTTTTGTGAAATATTTTTTTGTAATCGTGAAAAAAGTTGTTTAAGTGAGTGATTTCTTTATTCAGCTCAGAATAAGAGAAAGGTTTGCGTGCAGTTTATGAGGGAATAAATGAAAATTGGATCGAAAATGGGATCAAATAAATTAAATGTTGTTTTCATTGCAATACAATGAATACGTCGGATCCTCAGCACAGTTGGGATACAATCGGTTTTCAAAGCGATTGGATATTTCATATAAAAATGTAAATCACAAGAAATGAGAAAAAACTTGGGATCAAAACTAATCTTAGTTTATGTGAATAAACACCAAAAGAGAAAAAATTATAGAAAATGGATGTGAAAGAGAGGGAACGACATGTCTCGGGAAATATCATTTCTAGTGATCATTAATCGAAGTGTTTTCTCACGAGAGTAGAGAAAGTATTGAATATATTATAGGAATCCCTGATTACTAAAGTAGGAGAAACTAAATTTGCTTTTTTATAGTTATTTATTCGTATGTTTGAGTAAATGCATTATATTTTGATTTGAGTGGAAAAATCATTGGACGACATATTCAGTGGGTATTCAGTGGATGAGCCGATTCAGAGGCTGTCTCTCGGTTTGTCTCAACTAAAACACTCAATGAGATGATTGAGATTATCGTCAATTCTGTTACTTATTTCAATGGTTTAGTAATTATCAATAGAAAGGAAAAAACATCGAAGAAAGCGATACAATACAAGACATGCCATAACATTGATTAGTGAAAGCTTTTCAAATCGGATCAAAACATTCGCCAAAATTAAAATCCATGCAAATAAGTGGTAAACCAGGACAATAAAACAGTGCGATTCTGTGCGATACTATAAAAGAGCACAATTGGAAAGACAATCAAACGACAGCATTGGCCAGAATATAAAAACGGTTGCAATTGCTGTCACCACTTGTAAAGTGGTGGCAATGGGCACAGCACACAGTCATCGCTCAACAACAACACAATTTTCAACAGATATTACTTTTTATCAGATAAATAGACAATAAAGTAATTTTTCGTAGAGCTCCGGCCATAAACCAAATTCCTGTGCCATAAGTTGGCAAACAATTTACGTGCAATGAATTGAATTGACAGCAAATTTCTATCATTTGCTTTTCATTTGTTCTTCACAGCCCTTTCCCCGGCTCTCTCTCTCTCTCTCTCTCTCCCCATCGGCCGCAAAAAAGTACACAACGTTTCAAATTTTCATTACTTCTAAATAAAATCCTTGGTCTTTGATATGTAACAGAAAAAGAGAACAATCAGGTGCTATAATATGCTCGGATACACATTTCCAGTACATATATATAGTCTCTATGAATGGCTATATTTAGTAACAGATATTATATTGAGCTTTGAGTGACACCATTTCGCCAATAGGTTTATCAGTTGAGCTAATGTTCTAAATGTATATAATGTCATCCCTCGTCATATACGCCCTCCGCGTATGTACAACAATAGTACCCCTTTCGGCAATAGTCAAACATTCCAAGAGAATATCTATTATGCCTCACATTTCCATACCAGGCATTCACCAAAGGATATACCCATTAAAAAAATAAAATTTTACCTCACGTTTAAAATCTATTCCATTATTTCGACGAAAAAAAATATTACGTTTTTATAAAATATTTATTTCAAAACTTAATATTATTTTCGTTTACTATAAATCGATTCTGTTTTGGATTCAATGGTAGACCACATTCTGTTGGGCTTTCGATGGACTCAATCTTTATGTCATTGAATTCATGGCTAGACTTATAGTAATTACTTTCTATTGATTTGATTGTGATATCAAATAATTATAGTTATATCACTTATTATTACATTTTGATAGCGAGGGCTGGTATGAGGGCCTGTTGTCCTTTGAATCCTGGATGCAATCAAATTAGGGTAAGAGAAGGAGTGAAGCGCTGATGATATTGTACTGAAAGCACAGGACATTTATCTTCTTCAAGCCTGAGTTTAGCCAAAATAATGTCTTCAATTCGGTGTTGGCCTCGATTGCACTCATCCTTAGGTAGAGTTCATTGTGTAACAGGAATTACACCATTGATGTTAATAATACAGGAATGGTATACATTATGGGAATGGTTTAGTAGAGGAAACCTATTACACAGATTCTGATACATAATACGCTTTTTTACTGCAATTTATTTACGGTTTATATAACGTGAGTCAGAATATGAATATTCCATTACTTGTGAATCCAAGAGAGGGTTTACTTATTTTTAATGCCAACTCATTCCTCGATTATTTACAAGAATTTCCATTACAAGAATTGCCAGCGTTTGAGAAATGAGTACTCACTAAAAGTCAGTAAAACTCAGTAAAAAAAAAAAAAAAATTCAAATCAAAACCAAAACCCAGTTTTACTAAAATATTATTCGGTATTCTGTATTTGTGGGAATAAGCAAGCACCTATCACTCCAAGTCTATAATTGTATTTGACTTTTGCTTGGTTTAGTCTTTGATGATATAGCGCCTGACTTTATAAGAAATGATTTCCCGGGAGATCCCTTTTTTGGGGTAAAAACGGGCGAAAATATTCCTATCATTTAAAATATAATAATGTTTCCCACGAGAAGTATTGCTTCACTGCATAGCACCAGATGTTATAATACAGACTTATTAATGGAGCAAATGTTGCAAGCTCATAATTATCGGTAATGATTTCCAGACTATTGTGTCTCACAATTCAATAGATTCACAAATAAATTCATTATTCATAGAGTAGTTTATATTTATTTCTTATATCGATTGCAGACTTTTCTTAGACATTAAGTCATTTCATAGACATTAAACTCAAATTAATTCAATGTTTTACCAAATTTACATTTTTTCGGTAAATTTCCGATACTATCGAATAAATTGAACAAAAATAAGGAATTTTATGAGAAATTTAAGTGATATGAGTCTCAAAATTCATTTAATGATTATTTTTAACTCTAAACCTTTTGATGAATAAATAACAAGACTTTTATAACATTTTTAATATCCATGTATTGAAAGCAATAATTATCTAAAATGTGAAACAATTTCAACCAAACTCCAAATGATATGAATATAATTTAGAATTTTGGCTTAAAATAGTTCAGTTTAATTGAAAAGTTTTCAAATATTGAATGGACCTTGCTATTTAAACGATATAAACATTTTAATTATATATAATTAAAGCCTCAAACCTATTGGGAACACAAACCCAGTGCTAGAAATTGAAATTCATTTGAAAATTAATTTATAGAAACCAAACATTTGATTATTTTTTGAGAATATTCTGACTTTTCATCAAAATTTAAACCGAATAACGAAATAATTATTTGAGAGCACAGAATACAAAAAAATGGGCGGAATTGCAAAACAGGAAAATGTATTTTTAATGGCAATGGTAAAGAGTGGACACTTTAACTAGCTCAATTGCAATGAAATAATGTGCAAGATCATTATCCCCCCAGATTTCGAGGGCACATTCCAATTGTACTCGAATAAAGAATAATGGATTTCTATTTCTGTTTATATTGAAAATATGTTCAATCAATAGTAGATACTCTTGAATCGAGAGCCTTGATTATTATTTACTCTTGGATATGAGACCTCCCGGTAAGCATATAATGCATTTACATAAGTGTTTGAGAGACGAGAAAAACATTAGCATAAGATCTGTAGATATTTTGAGGAACGAAAACAATTCATTTCCGACGAAAGACTTTTTATAACTGTCTTTGAGTTTAAAATTGTGAGTCGACTGAAAAGAAGAAGTCGTAAATTCAAATGAGTAAAGTAAGTCTAAGTCAGTCGCATAGAAGTGTTGAACGCCATTAATTCAAAGCTTGATTTCCCGACGGATTTGTGTCGACAGACAACTGACTCAAAACAAAAATTAACTTAAACTCCAATTCAATTCTTTTCTTCAATTCTCTGTTTTCATATTAAAGGAAAAAATTATTTTTAGAAATGTTTCTCCGAAATTAATCTTTGAAAGTATAAAATATCTTATGAGCATGCAACTCCACCGAGATTATATTTTACAACAGCAGAAAAATATACTATTTCTTTGACTTAACAACTTTATAAGGCTTTATAAGAGATGAAAATGTGAAAGGTATTTTAAAATTAGTTTCAAGATTCCGCAATCAATTATTATGAATTTATTCCGGGGTATTTCCAAGGGTTAAATAGGCCGATAAAACTATATTTCCACTTGCCCACATTGAATTAAGCATGGTACATCCCACAATTTGGATTACCTGATAATCACAAGATTTTATTCATAACTTATTTGAATAATGACTTTTGAAAATTCAAAAAAGGAATTCATATTAATTATTGTTATGAATATTAATTTCAATCGAAAAGATTGCATCGAATTTACGAATAATTGTCGCTAAAAATAGCATGCTTAATTAGCAGCTAAATTAAACGGTTAGCTATTTTGGGTTTATGGTGTGCTAATACAGGAACGGGTGGGTGGAAAAAGTTAACCGAAATTATGTCTTCAATTGATTATTTGATTCCTGAAAATGATTTCAATTTATTTGCGGACTTCATATCGATTTTGTTATGTATTTCCAAAGCCGTAGCCATTACTCAAAGTTTGGATTCTTCACAATTTCGACGAAAATAGTGACGAAACCTAAGGATGGCTTCAATATTGAGAGGAAGAGGACATATCTTTCATCTCTTGAGCCCCAGAGCTTTGAAAGCAATCAATCAAATGACAGTTCAACACTTCATTGTCACAAATATCGCACTCGAAATACCCGGCAATCGATAAATACATTAACATAACAATTATTTCGTTCACAAAACTCCTCTAATCTGTGAGTTATTCCCTCAGAAAAAATGTCCGCAAATTTTCAAATCAATATCTGAAACGATGTAAAGACTGAAGAATTTGTTCGCTTTTAATACCAACACATAATTCGGTCTAATATTTGGTACAAAATATGTATTCCTATTAAATGATAAAATATTTTACACTCTTTTGTGTCAAACCCAAGAATTGTATAACAAAAGCACTGAATAATTAATTGATTTTTGTGTGAATACTCCAAAGATACTGATATTTACATTTGAATAGAGAAATGAATAATGTCTTTAAAATTTTATACATTTTTCAATTTGAAATCTAGCCATGAACATTTATGCCTCCACAGGGAAGCTCAACAGCCCTTTCAAACCCGGAATAAAAATTTCTCAAACATTATTCTTTACAATTTTATATGAAAGACCTAGATTTCAACCAGGTTAAGTACACTGAATCATCAGATTAAGATCTAAAACAATGGAAATGCTATTCCGATGAAACGTTTATTTATCCAGCACAACCCTTAGCACAATATTGTCTGAAGTGAGGTACAGACCGACCTTTAATTATGGTTTTAAACCAATTAACTATTTATTTAGTGTTTTAATGGCTTCACTATTAGATTACTATTAAATAATATATAAAACTAAAGCATTAATTGATAATAATTTTGATAGGAATCAGTCGTTTGTATGAAAAGAGAGAGAAATTCTTTTAAATAATTAGTGAAATCATAAATTATGAGATCGTAAAAGTCAAGTGCATTATATCCCAAATAATGTAATCAATTGTTTTGTTATGCATTTTATTTACAGACATATCACTGAAGACTATATTTTATGTTTTGAAACGTCGCGTACTTTTTATAGCCGAAAAAGGAAAGGCATAAAAGACTTGAAAAAGATTGAAAAGGGATTCTCTTATCGATTCCGATCTGTTGAATGTCTAAAAAGCGAGAGAAGGAGTTCTCGACTCAACCTTTTCGCTGGAAAGATATTTTTATGGCCTGAGCTCTGACGACATGCAGACAAATAACGACATAAAATTAGGCAATAAATATGCGGATCACTTACGCGTCTTCTTGTAGAGGAGAATCTCGAACTGTTCCATGGAGTGGTTGTCCAGCGCCTGTTCTATTCTTTGGATGGTATTTCTATCAGTCATCTCCCCGTACATAAAACTGCACCGGGTGCTCTTCTGCATGACCTCAGCCCTGTTGTAGCCGGAGATCTTGCAGAACGTCTCCGAACAGTAGACGATCGGGTAGTCGACAATCTGTGCATTTGCCAGAAGGAAACTGCTGTCGGCTGTGGACACAAGAGTGACAGTTAGTCCATAATTATTACAAATGTTTTCACTATTTTTAGAAACAACTTCTCCTAAGATATCAAAAAATCAATGAAAGCATTGTTTTTGATGCGACACGAATTATGTCCGCTCTCTCCTCCTAATTAGTTATCTAGCTCAATCTACTCTATTGGGAGAAACGCTGAATCTTTCATAGATGACATGTCTTCCCTCCGGGACACTAACTAATTGTTCTTTTCTGACAACACTTTCTTTATTAGAGAAAATGTCTAAAATCTTATTTGAGCAAGTATATATATTATATACACCTTGCAAGTTGACTCAGGGCATTGTTTTACCATAACAAATAAATTACTTGGTACATTAATTTAAACGATTGAAAATTCATTATTAAAATTAGTTTTCTTGTTCATTTGAAACTTGACATAATGGTCTCGAGAAATTTAAGCAATGACAATTTTATTTTTAATATCTATGGCGACACTAATTCATCACATTTTAAGACAAAAAAATTTTCCAAACAATTTCTTAATAATATTTCAAATGTTTTTCTACGAGAGATGTAATAAATTAGAGAATGTTTGGGAAAGACATCAATCATATGCTTTGTATCGCAATTTTTGAAATGAAAATCCATTTTTAATGTAAATATATTTCTGATAAATTAAATTCGAGAAAAATATGGCACGAATTCCTTCAATTCTGGACTTGGGACTGGACCAGGTTGAGTTTAAAACCAAATTTATGGCTCACTTTTATCTAAAATTCTGGGAATAAATTTCATTTGAGCCCTAAATTAGATTTCATTTCTAAACTAAACTAATGACTATTTTTATTGCTTAGACCTAACGCTTGACTTCTAATGTAGTAATTCTTTTAATCAGAATTTATTTCGTGATAAAAATTCAGACATTAATTCTATAAATTGAATATATATTCAGTAAAATAGGTTGAAATTCACGTCATTTAAAATTCCAAGTTAGAAACTTTCGCCATTCGTTTAATCTTGGATCTAATTTTCAGAATTCTTGATTATAATTGAAAAGAAAAACAGAGAATTTGAATAAATAATAAGCAAATCACAAATAACTCGGGACCCAAATGATTGGGTTTTGGGCCCAAAACTGAATTATTTAAATTTAATTTAAACGAATGCAATCAATATTAATAATATTAAACGAGGAGAAAAAACAAAGAAAACCAAGAAAAAAATGTAATGAATAAGAATAAAATATTTATGCCTTTTGTCCCAAAACTTAAAGACTGATTAAAGCGAAAGCCTCGCGAATAACGAGTTTCGGAGGCATTTGTTTTGCATATTATATGAGAATATTCTTCGCGTTATATAAATAGAAAACATTACTTATATATAAAGAAACATAACTTTGTTTTATCACTCGAAACAGTATTCCGTTTATGAGATTAAAACACCGAAACAATGTAAAAGTCTTATGAATTATGTGAGATTTTTATGCATCAGAAAATTTGATTTCAAAGCTCCAGTTCCTTTTCGAGCACCACCACCTTTAACCATGAATAATAAAAAACTTGAAGAATAGCATCCGAATCAATCTGTGACTAACTAAGATTTATGTTTAATATTTTAATTGGAAACCAGACTGGTTTCAGACTGAAAAACCTGCCTAGCTCATTTGCCAATCCTATTAAAAGAACGAAGAAAAACAAATCTCTGATAAAACTAATCAATGCTCTCATTGTGAATAAGAATAGAGGCTGAAAGAACCCAGATCCTTATTAAATATTGATGTAATTCAAGTTTATTAATTGAAAAACTCTGGTCTCAAGTAATGGTTCCCCAAAGAACCCGAAGAACTGTATATTAGATAAGGATTTTTATCTTTGCTTCAGTTGTTTGTCGGCATTTGTTTAATGATTTTTTTATCCGAATCTCTTCCCTAAGAGAAGAGCCAAAAGAGATTTTTAATCAAATTTTCAAATTTTTATGAGATTTTTGAAGCTCTCGTTTTCAGTCATTTATAGCTATGATCTTAGAATATATTAATCAATGGGAAGACCACAACGGAAAAGGTTGTGCCAAAAATCAATACTCAATTATAATTCTGGTGCCGTTACCATTGAGTAAATGTCCTTAATTTGCGATCAATTATTAAAATATGAAATTCATTAAGGCTCTCCACGAGTCCCAAATATACCTGAGCTTATCAATTATTTTGCAAGACTATTCATTAAACGACACAAACAAATGGGTGATCACTCAAACCGTTCAGTTCATTGAGTTTTTCGCAAATAATTAGAATAATCAGATGAAAGGGAAGGGAAGGACTGTTGGGAATCGAACACATCTCCAACACAGCGAAGGCTTAAAACAAGATAAAGACATTTGACTCAAAGTACTTATCGTTTTGTGTTTTACTTTTCTAACAACAGCTGTACTTCAGATGCGATAAGACTTTGAATTCGTGTTTCTTTCAATTGTTTCTCTAAATTCTAATCTCAAAAATAGACTGAAATGAAATCTAAAAAACAATTCAAACAAATATCAAATTTCATAATACTTTTTAGCAGAGGTCGGGTACAGAATATTATCATCAAATTGAAAAATTACATTACACACAAACTATCAACTTTTAGTCATGAATACAATAGCAATACAGGGGAGAGGGGGAAAAGGGAGGGTAGGAGAGAGAGAGAGAGAGAGAGAGAGAGAGAGAGAGCCGGGGAAGGGCTGCAAACAATAATTTGAAAACAAATAAAATTATTAAAGATTATCTAAGAATTAGTAGTCAGGGTAACCAATGCGGATACTGTCCAGGTCAATTTCAGGTCTTCAATAAATATTTTGATTTAGAACAGTGCTGTTCAGTGAGAGAAAGGCCACCAGGGAAATTTCGGTGAAAGCCTTACGCCTTTCCCCAATGTTAGCAAAAAATATCTGAAAATCCTTTTAATATTGGATTAAAGGAAAAGAGAATATATTTTAAGAAAATGGAAAAAAATGTCTAAAAAGAAGAGAAATTTTAAATGAAAATACTTTAAGAGGTTTAGAGACAAAAAATGCCCGAAAGATAGAAAAGTGAATTGAAATTTGACTTAATTTTTCGAAATTTAATTTCCAATTGTTTGGCAAACAATTGTTTTTGACATTTTTCAAAACATAACATTGATAACAACACTTGATTGCTAGCTATCAGTATTACAAAATAACCACGAGCATTTTTAGCAAAGATCTTTGAAGATAAATGACCCAACACTAGGAAAAAAACGAGAAAACTTATTTAACAAGAACCAATTTTTGAGTTCACAGCTTAAACTTTAGCCTAAATTTCAAACTAGGCGTAGAGACAAGCAAGATCAATGTTTGTCATTTGAAAAAACTGCTATTCAACCTGAAATTAAAATAATTTATGTTTTTCTTGGCCTTTAGAAAGGGTTGGAAAGAAATTAACCCTTTATTACAAAATTTGTTCACTGCTTGAGAGGTGATTATCGAGTCATCGATGGGACCGACTATTCAAAGCGATTCACAGCTGAGATCGCATTTGTTTTGCGGCATTAATTGGAAAAACCTAACGAATCGCTGCACTAATTGAATGAATTTATTTTCAAATTATTTGCACCTTTCAAATACAATTTAGGCTATCAATGGGTTTAAATTTATTCGAGGACATATAAAAACAGTGCGGAAGTGATTCAAAATGAGGCCTGATGCTTTTTAGAGTGGTCATTTTATTTGAGAGAAAATCTGAAAAACATTTCAAAATTGGTTTAAATTTTGTCAAGCTAACACAATCCAAACGGAATTTACCAATCACAACTGAATTTTTCTTTTCTTCTTATATTTGCAATCATCAGGAATAGAGAGCTTAAAACAAATATTCCTCTGGGTACAAATTCTAAGAGAGCTACATACAGTGATGGCCAAGGGGGGTAGTATAACCAAAATGACCCATAATTTTTTACTGGAAACTATGCCCCTCTAAGGCCGGTACCTTGGTCATCACTGGCTATATGTCACTATCAATATGCTTTTTTCAAAAATCCTGGTCAGAGCAGATATGTGTTGAAAATTTCAGAATATTTTTACAAGAATTCAATCATTTTTTAGAATTCGAGATTATTTTTGCGATTCGAGCGAATTGTGTGAAGAAAATCAATTATATTATATTTGAGAGAAATTTTTCAATACTTTTCAATACTCAACCACTTGAGAAATCATTTGTTCTTATTCTTTGCCATGAATTTCAATTGAAATTTCCAATAAAATGTTGGCCAATACTGAGGAACAGTATTATCAAACATCTCTTATAATAAAAGCGAAGGAATTTTACTGAAATGAATGTATTGATTAAAAACAAAATTTCCATTAAATTAATGTATTGAAGAAATCTAAATATGAATTAACAAAAATGAGAAAATATTGACCTCACTATCGATTGCAAGAGTAATATCAAAAATTATTTATCAAATGAGTTATAATGTAATATAGATTTTGCTGTAAATACAAAATTGAAATAATAATTGAGATCTGAGTCGAGACCATAAATAGTATAATATTTTTCGTATCGATTAGACATAAAAAAGAGAAAACTTTAGCTTTTATTCAAGAATTTTTCGGATCAATAGATCAATATATGAGTAGAAGAAATACATGAATAAATTGGGACCAATTCAGTGACAATACAAATGTAATTGTTTGGACTGAATAGGGGAAGGGATGAAGGCTTTCCAAGAATTGAGTGGAGGCTCACAACGAAAAATAGACGACAAATAACACAAATTGAAATTCAAATAAAATGAATGCATAGTTAATGTCGGAGACCTCTGAATCTCAATAACAAGAATAAGAAGTCGTTTCTACACAACTATTGATTAACATAACTGTTGTGATACAGAAGAGGAGTGTTTCCATGAATCGGAGGGAATGTCACATAAGATTTCTATCTCTACCATCAATCTGTCCGCTGAGGAAAACCAATATTAAGACGAAATGCTATAAAAATAGTGATAAATGCACTTCACTTCAGATTATTAGGTGTTTGACTAAAGTCAATAAACGGGTTGTTTGTGGTTTCTATTAATTTAATAAAAGTATGAATTAATAGATCCAAGCAAAACCTTAACCGCATTATAGTTGAAGAGAAAAATTAATTTAAAAACGACTCATAGTTTGCTTACAGCTATTTTTAGAGACTTTCCGGATAAGAGAGCAAGGTGTTTCTTGTTTGCTCAACTAATTCAATGGATCCGATCATAGCTGAAGTGGTTTATCGCAAAATTAATAAATCTGAGACTCGATTCAAACTAATTGAATGACAGATAAATAACTTTTAATTCAATCAATCAATTTGTATGAAACTCAGAAATAGTCTTATTTAGATAAATAGTAGAGAAGTGCCTTGCTCAAATCTGCAAGTATAATTACTTTAGTGGATTGAATTGATTTCAGTGAATTGGTTGGACTCCTTGGCATCACTTATAAACTGGTGATGTAAGTCATGTTTGGGTTGACATAAGTTAATACAGTGTTGGAGTGTATCATAACATCTGTGAGCAAAACATTTTCAATAATAATGTTAACAAAAATATGCAAATAAATAGACTTTTAATAGAAAAGTTCACTTAAGGAATGCCTTCCCCTCATCTCCTCTGAAGTGAAGCATAAAAATTCAAACAAATGATAAAACAGTTTATTGAAAAGAAAGAGAAATGAAATTAAAACTAAAATAAATGAAACCCAACTGACAGTCGAAATGGAGCAAGCACAAATTTCTTGGTATTCTATTTTTATAAATTCTTCTTATTTCGGGTCACAAATTAATATAAGGTTTCATCAAAAACAAAACAAATGGCCTTCTTTTCAATTTGTGTTTTACTCCAATAATTTGCATCCATGACCTTTACATTTACTCACATTAGCCTATTATGCAGAGCTTGAGTAATATAATCATCATTTTGTTCATACTATTCCACTCCATTAGGAGGGAGCCAACAAATTGCCTGATTTGAACCAACGATTATTTGGAAATAGAGTTTACAAAATATTTTGGTTTAACTCATTTTTAACCTCAAATTAAATAACAGAGAAGTATCTGAAATGAGTCCACATTTAGACCAATTGCTCGCAAATTAATTTCCAGCAAAAAAATCATCAAAAGAAGGAAAAATAGGAGAAAAGCAAAGAAAGAATTGAAACTTATTTCTTAATAAAAGACATGAAACTAACGATTTGTGCAAAAACTGTCTCAAATTTGTATCATTTAAAGGATTTCAAAGAAGGAAAAAATAGATTTGAAGTAAATTTTGTTTTCCTTTTTTTCAGAAATCTAATTGAAAGGAAAAATGTTGACTTTTGGAGCCTGAAAGAGCACTTTCCATCATTGCTCGCTCAGCCAATTGTAAACAAATCTCTCTCTCTCTCTCTCTCTCTCTCTCTCTCTCTCTCTCTCTCTCTCTCTCCTCACTTATCAAGTTATCAATCAAAGTGACAGAAAGGGTTGTCTGGTTGCGTCTCATTGCATAACAACATATCGATCATATTTGTTGCGAAAAAATCTCGCGAAAAGTTGTGACTAAAAAACCGAACCAAAGATTAGTCGACAAACAAAAGGACCAGAAATTGATTCTCCGATAAAAAGAGTTCAAAATTAATGGAATCATCTTTTCAATTAACCCGTGATTCATGACTGAAAACTAACTTCTTTCCCAAAATTCAATTTAAATGTGTTTTTCTTAAAAGCAATTAAATTATAAAACACTCAGAGTTTTAATAAATAAAATGCTTTTTTGAAGTTAATTATGAAATTGAGAGCAGTTTTAGTACAAAATCACTTCAATTGAATAACTGTTGTGAAGTAAAAGAGTAAAACTCTTTTTGAATTAAAAGTTATTGAATGAAATGAATCTCAATTTCAAATGAGTTTAGATAACAAACGGTAACAAAATGTTTGCAAATAATACGTAAACTTTTGGCCAAAACTAATCTCATTTGAAGAGCTTTTGGATTGAATTTAAAATTTCGGAATTAAATCACGAATTAAATGAAGAGATCGGAGCAGCGAATTGTGCCGTCCCTTAATGACAAATGAAAAATGCATGGCTCACAATTGGCTCCGGATTAATATGTGTTGCACGACACCAGCACTCGATTGAGGCCTAGATTGAGGACTAACGCCATCAAAGAGTCGATGAAAGTGTGTAAGAGTGTAGTCATGAGTGTAGCCATCATTCAAATATCGTTTGTATTGATTTTGTGTATAGTTTTTCTCAATTAATGGATCAAATCTGAGCCGAACGGCTGCAACTGTTTATTATTCTGAGTGGCCTTAAGGGGTCCGTCACTCAACACACTTCCTGTGTTGGAGCGAAACCTGTCCACTGTTGCCATTAAGGCCAGTGATGGCCAATAACTTTGGTTACATTTGGATGCGATCATTATTATGGCCATAAGGGCTTACATAAGGAAAGCCTGGTTTTTATATTGAAATACATATAATAATAAATAAACGCATAAAACATATTAATATTTTGGGCGAAATTTGTCTTTTTGCTCTTGCTACAATCTACATAGAAAGTAATAACCCCATTCGCTAATCTCCTGCTCCAACCAATTTGGCGCAGAATAAATTGAATTTTAAAATTGGAATACGCGAAAAAGAAACAAGATAAAATACTCTCTTCCAGTGAATAATAGTATAAATTTGATATACGATTAGATAATAAATCATTTGTTTTTAACCTTTAAAGAGTTCTAATAATAAGACCTTTGGATCGAATTGAATATAATTGGTTTAAATATTAAAAGTTATTTCAGTAGGGATTTGGACAAAAGTTGACACATTAAAGCACTAGAGATGGATAGATAGGCAGTTAAGCCGACAGTTTTGTAATCCCATACATCGCATGCCTTTCACACAGAATAATGATTTCCAGGAACAGTACATAACTTCAAAACAAGTAATGCCTACAAAATATATGCCGCGCAAAGAGATGTTGTCTTTCGGCTAATGTATGTCCGCCAATGAGTTCATTCATTTATTTATGCTCTCAGTGCTAAGGCACTGGATGTCTGAGCTCAAAGGGATTGCCTCACTTTCCAATAACAAGGCAACTCTTGACTCCAATTATATTCTAAGAATTCTCTAAACTTATATAAGACATCAGCCATTGAGATGCCATCAGATCAGTGACAAAGTGGTTAAAATCTGAAACAATAGAGTCGCTGGATATCAATGTATATCATTTATATTCGACAGAATTGGCTTTTGTTTAAATAATAGCGACTTTTGGCAAAAGAGACAAATTTTATATCACTATAAGAATTAATGAGCAGAAGAGGAACTCATTGCAGACAAAGCGACGGTTCATTTGATTAGATTTAATGCCTCATAAAGTGATGGTTGGGAACCAATTCCTCCGATATATCATATAATATACGCGCAGTGTTTGCATAGATTGCGATCACAATTATATTTATATGGCGTTTAAAAAATCAGAGTTCGGTTACAACAAAAAATCTTAAATAAAGTCAAGTCTTTTAAAAATAGAAACAATTTTTTGTTGAGAAGCGATTGTAAAGAAAAGTATTCTCTTATTTAATGACAGCAAAGTCATGTCGCCTGAGTTCCTTTCACCCATCCCTTAATCACTTTCTCATTGATCCACTGTTTGAGCTAAAAATATCTGCGCCGCCAGTAATGGTGAGCCGACACACAAACGAACAGATATTATGTCTTTCTATGTATCGCTTGTATTAGTCTTTTAGATACAATTTGAAGCCAACTATAAGATAATACGAGACAACTGCCGGCTCTATCCATACCCTGGTGGCCAGGATTGCCTTAGGGGGCGGTTCAATGCAATGACCGCTGAAAACAGAGTCTCTAACCCTAATAGGAAGAAACGGTAATCAATAATAAAATGTTGGAAAAAAAACTATCTATCATCGCATCATTTTTCATCTATCTTGTTTTATCTTTAAATGTAAAGCCTATTGAATTGCTCGAATCAAACCAATATTCTTTTTCACCTAGAAAATTCTTCAATTTTAAAGATATATTGTGTAGAAGACCTGACCGGAAGTTCGAAATTAACTACCATTAGGTTTGGCCGACCCTTTGACTGTTGCTATAATTATGACACAACAAGGGATGAGCCTAAAGACACTGCAATATGTGTTCACTGGTTTGAGCTGACACTCAGATGAAATAAACTGTGATTTTGTGTAATTCGCGCAAACCATGAGTTAATACATTTTCAATTCGAAGATACATTTGATTTATTTTAATAGCAAAAGAAAATGCTATAAATATATGGTTCGTGAGATATGACTACTTCTGAATCATTTATGAAATATTTTAGTGCTTTTCCTGAAGAGAGAGACTCTTTTGGAGTAAAGGCTTTCATTTTTTGGGACAAAATATCGTAAAAAATGCAAATTCTGAGTAAATGATTGAATCTGTTTTTCAAACGAACGCCAAATACATACAAAAGAGAAAACAAATAATAAAATTTAAGACTATTTTATGCAAAGAAAGCCTAAAATCAATCTATTTTCGGCTGAAAGGATAGTCTAAAAACGTATTTACTTATTTATTAATGCGTTTATTCGAGTAGCATGCATAATTTTATAACTCATGGATATTCATAAGCAAATCAAATATAAATCCTTTAAAATATTGACTCAAATCGTATTTGCCTTTAATCTAAATGAGTCTAAAAAAGCATTTTAATGAATTCAAATTTAGTATTCCTAGTGTTGATAAACCTGGTCTGTTTACTCTCAAATTAATACCAATTTCCATCTTCTTAAAGAAGAATTGAAAGTTCACTAAAATGTTAGACAATTGGAGTGAAAAAGTTGACGAAAATAACTCGGAATAGATTTGAGAGAAATATAGTTTTCAATGAAAATGCAAACAAAAGAATCACTAATTTTGGGATTTGTTTTCATCTGATAGTAAGATATCCCGGAGTGAAGAAAAATGCGTCAAATGGTAATCAATTGTCAGTAATTTCCATACAAATTGATTAGTTTTGCGCTCATTTGGAAACTACTAATTTGTGTAATGCTCTTGCTCTTTGTCGCCTACAACTGAGCCCAGTTTAAAGTAATAAATCTATTATTTTTAATTACAATGCTTTAGGAATCAAATAAATTGCTTTAATTAGTATTTAGCTCCGGGTCTTTTTCTGGCGCTCATTGATTTTTATTCCAAACCCATGCCATATAGCTTTCAATTCGTGTTTTAGGTTTCATTTGATTAATTACCAAGAATAATTCTATAAGTCTTCAAGAAATTCTTGTCAAAATTGTTTGTCTTTTCTCATAATGAGTTTGCTATCGTTTGACAGTCAGTCCATAATTGAGATGAAAAGCGAGCAAAAAATGAAATCTAGTCTTGAGAAAAAAGTTAACAAAAACACCAAGAGCTTATTATTTTCCTGTTTATGTTTATTACGAAACTCTTTACCGAATTAAATGACTCGGCTTAGAGTGAACTGTCATTGGAAGCGATTGAGTAACAAAATTCTGGTGTAATATACCCAACGATTCAATTATTATGTCATTTATGATAAACCGAATGAATAACTCGTGAATCAAAATATATATTTATTTAATTATAGACATAATTATGAGTTATTTTCTCCGTTCTTAGCCTCTCGTCAGCAGATAATTAGTCCGATCGGTAGTCATAAGCGCACAGAATTTCATTCAATGTTTGACGGCTTCATAACAACAATCATTGAAATAATTTCCAATAATTATATGCCTTTCAAATCCATTTCCAACCCATTCACTGATAATCATAGAAAATATTTCAAAACATTAGATCCAATATTTTGATTCTTCTTTCAGGCATTGACTGTCTGTTGACAAATGTGTTTTTGGCTCATAGTCTGAGTCTATAAAATATTTTGTTGAGTCAATCGTCGAATTCTCGGTGAAAATAACATTTTCCCAAAGGATTTGATCAAATTTATGTCAAAATTTGAATCAAAACCGAATAAATAAATGTATTTTTGTTTTGCGATCTAAAACCTCAAGTCTTATATTCAGGAATTCAGAACTCGTCTGAAATATTTTTGCAGATTTTGCTATTTTTCCCGAAGAACAGAATAAAACGCACAGAATTCTGATGAAAATATGAACCAAAAATGTTTGAGAAAAGAGTAATATTTTTATCATTAAATTATTTGATCATTAGGTTTGAAGTCACGATTAGAGCACAGCATAGGACCCGAGCGGAGTACAAAAGGCAAGAGTTGTAAGTCTATAAAAATAACATTAATAGAGAGAATCGATTTGGAAATTATTAGTTTCTTATTTCATAACATCAAAAGACATTGAATCGAATTGAATATTATTTGCTTCCAGTAATTACTTCATGGGTTTTATATTCAGATAAATAGGAAATTATGGTATACTCCGAGTGATTGATCAGTAAAATAATGGTCTACTCCTCTCTATTAATACATAATCTAATGAACAAAATATGAAACCAAATTAAATCCCTGAAAGTCTTGGAACAAAAAATAAGACTTATTTAATGGTTTTGATCGACTATTTGGGCCGAAAATAGTCATTAGGAAAGCGATGTATAACTAACCGAAGATTGAAACCAAAACACTTTAAATTCAAACATAATTGAAAAGTTTTATACACGAAATTCACTCTGTTTTACACACAACTCAACTCATCCGTTAAATTCTTGTTTTTCCTCTTTTAGACCTTTTCTTAGAAGAAAGGTATGTTTTCTTCTTTTGCTTTGAATGTAACAGAATTTGTTCTAGTTCTATTCAACTCTGCCATTAGAACCAACATTTTTCCACTAAAAAAAGCTCAATATTGGAACAGCCCTTATGTTTAAAGAAGGTCTTGGACTCTTGGACTCAGCCCTTATTTAGTGGTATAAAATTGTTATACTATTTATTGCGAATATGAGTCATGAATTCAATGGGTCTTTCAGTCGGATAATTATGTGCCGGAAAAAAGAGGAGAAAAATATAGAGAGAAAAAAATTAATTTGAATACATTTTTAATAGAAATAGAGGTGAAGACAACTTGTCTGGTATTCCTTATCGATAATCATATGTTTGGCACTTAATGGATGTGTCGGTTGTTATCGTTTAAGGAAACACTGAATGAAGAAAAACTCGTATTTAATCAGACAATAAAAGAGTTGAATATTTTTCAATTTAAAAGACTTTCTATAGAAATGGATTTTTCATAGTTTCCAATAGGAATCAATGCCTTCACACAAAGCCAGATAATATATCCATGGTAATTGTATTTTATCCAAACAATTATTTATTAATTATATTATTCGTCGACTAATTTGACGAATAATTTTCAGTTATATTCAATTAGCTGTGAGTCCTCTGGAATGTAATCCTGGTTATTGTCTGAACCGAATTCCAGTTAAATAATAATATATATGAAAACCTGAATCAAATTTATTAACAAAAAGCTGTAAATCTACTCTTGCAAGTAATCAAAATTAACATTATTTTCAAATTAAGGGTTTTATAGATTTGAATAAAAATACAATTTTTCTTAAAATAAAGATTGGGTTTGAGCCGACACTTGTTGGTCAATAAGAAGTTATCCCGATCTATGTTATGACACTTTTGAAAGAACTCAATTTAATTACTCTTTTATCTCAAAATACATTAACGTTTCTATTCTAGGTATCAATCAATTTGAGTTTGGCTTCAAAAATGCTATTTTTCGATGACTTTCAATTCAAAGTCGAATATATCGGAGATATTACTCAAATTCTTGTGGATATATAGAGATTTGATTACAGGTTTGAGAATTTTTTTTTGTGATTGACTTTTTATGGTGTACTCATACAAAGGCTGTGCAAGAATTTATTGACTGTAGAGGAAAAGGTGAACAAAACTTATTGATTTAGTAATATTCGAAGGCATTCCTTAGATTGAGATTCTGTTCAACTGATTATTCATAGCTTTTCCACAATAAAAGTCTAATATTTTTGCTCCAAATCTATACACCGAAGAGAATATTGGATTCAATAGAAAACTGTTGTATAAAATGCATAAAACGCTTCATTTATTCGACACTTGATTTCCGCTCCGATGAAACCCTTGAATCACGTGATTTCATATGTCATTTCTCTTAATCAATATTCACTCTTCACAAATAACCCGGATTATTGACAATTATTACTATCTAGAACTGTTCACTCCCTTTAAATACTTTCAGAATAATATTGTCAAAAATGACTTTATTGTTATTATGCAGGATATTAATGTTATTTATCATGATCATTTTAATTAGCCAGATTCTGAAAATCCGTTTATATTGTTTGCGAATGAATGAATATTATGGAAATTACCAGGATATTATTTTGCTTACTACTACCCACCTGGTTAATTATTCCCTAAATATCGATCTGAGCCTAAGTAAGGGTAAAGTGGAATAGGAGTGAACCAAACTTACCATAACATCTCAAATGGTAATTATTTGACTGATTCTAAGTCAGTATTTGAGACAAATATCTACTCATTTGTTCTTTGGCTCCACTTTTGTGGCACTGATTGGACTCATTGACGGCATTAATCAGAATAACTATTATTTAGTCTATAAGTGAATAACATTTGCTTTATAAGCATTTAATTAAATTTAGACAACATTTGCATCGGACAGACACTAATGGAAGTAATGGAACAGATGTGTTGCTAATACATGTCGACAATAAATACCATGTTTTTCACTATTATTTAATCCATAGAATACTTGAAGAATATAATCTATTTTAAGAAAAATATTTTGCTTAAGACTAATCCGATGCACAGTTTTGTTACATTCCAGTAATCAAACCACAAATTCATTAATTATTTTGAGAGAAATTTTCTAATTAACTGAAAAAATCATATCTTTTACTCACTTTAGTCAACACATGCCATGACTGGAGGCAAACATATCTCTGAATTGATAGTAAAATATTTAATGTATGCATAAAATTGCATTCAATTCATGTCTTTTCAGACATTGTTTGGCATCAATTGACTCAAAGATAAATCTAATAACAAATGATTGAAATAAAACGAATAATTGATGGCATCGTTCAATAGTGAGAATTCATAGGCATCTGAATAACCATCGACTCTGTCGAGGATCGGGTCCTTTATTATCAAAGTAAACATTGTTTGTCGTGTTTGGACTGACGGCAAAAATATGTCAACAGATTTTAATTTGAGGATAAAAGCCATCTATTGATAGACCGATGGCTTTGCAGAGTAGCGGCGGATCAATGAAAGAGTGGATCAGAAAAAAAGGTAATCTTTTGAGAAACCAGTGAACAGATAGTGCTATGAATACGATGTTTGGATTCAAACACAACACAAGTGCTCTCATCCTCTCCAAAGGCATTGACTTCAATATAAAAACATTGCTTTGCATCACATCTTGTCTTCAGGTCTGGCTCTCAATCAAAGCCATTGATACAAAATAACAGATATTGAGCTAAAGAAGGACAGAATAGTCTCTATTGGATAGACTCTATTCTTTCAATCAAAGCTAACCACAGATATCCATCCGATTAGGAGGTATTTCATCTTATTTTATCCAAAGAATAGGGGGTTCTTATAATTTTTGGGTTATTTCCCCATTGGTTTGGTCTGACATCAAGTGATCATTCAAAAGGGAAGTGTCTTATTATAAAGAAAAGTGATCTAAACCAAGATTACTCAACAATTAGAGCATGCTAAATTAAACTAACATGAACGGTAAAGCTATAAGGAATTAGAAAGGATCATCGTCAAATATTGATTGTGAAGACGTGAAATCTTGGTCAAGTAGGAGAGGTTTGACTTTCTCTGCGCCTGAATAGAGTGATCTCAATATTATATATATTATAGATGTGGTGAAAATGTGACTCTTTTACTGAACAAAACTACGGGAAAGACATTTAAAATTCAGATGAGACTCAAAAAAGTAGTCAAATGTTGACATAAGAGTAATATATATATAGTTTATGCGAAACGTGCGATACGTCACCAATAAGTGACTTATTTTTCTTTGAGTTTGTTTTTTGAATTAAACATTACTTGGAATATGTTCTTCACTTTTCAACTAATGGACAGCACTTAATAGTGTCGACACACATGTGTCCAAACATTGAGGGGTCCATACATTCGGAAAGCAGTGAATATTTAGAGCGAAATATTTTATTTATTAAAGGCTGTGCTTTAACTCTCAAAATGCATTCGCAAATGGACTGACACACAATTTTAATTGAAAAATGCCTGTTCCTCATACCAGTGCATACCTTGGGTCAAATTGAAGAGAAATCCAAATACTCATTGTGTTGAATAACATTTTGAATTAACTATTTTTTGGCTCAAATAAGAAGTTTAAGCGATTCTCGTGAAAAATGTTTAAAGAATTCCTTCTTTTGGAGCAAATTCTTTGAGAATCGGATGAAATTTTATTTTGATTAAAAATCATAGTCGAGTTCATGACATGGTTTGAAATGAGTGAATCTCATATAAGTTCCCATGGTGATGCAAATTATAGTCCAACAAAACAAACAGCAAATCCTAGTTTTTGTGCCACTTTGCCATTTCACGGTCGACTGTTCAATATAGAGGACATACACCACTACATCTAATTCAGACCAATTCACCACATAATGCATATATCAAATCCGAAATGGGTTGACGAGACTCAGGGATGGCTCAACACTAATATCACTCATATTTGCAATTCTCGTATAAAATGAGGAATTCGTGGATAAGTTTCAAAATTTCATTTTTAAGCAAAAATTATTATTTTGATGGAAAGAAAAGTTATTAAATTTTTTTGTTTAAAACCTGAAACTCAATCAGTTTGCTAGTTATATACGAGCATATGTGCAATCTTGGTCATCTTTCACACATGGATGCGACAAATATTAGCTAAACATCAAAATAAGAGCCATATTTAAGAGAGAATTGAAAATAAATAATAAAAACCGAGAAAACCTTTCACCAAAAAAACATTCAAACGCCAAAATGAGTGTATTTTTATCAATAAAATCAAGTAATGATTGAAACATAGATTGGTTCGGATCAGATTAATATTGCCGTCCGTTCAGGTATTCTATATTCCAATGCAATCGCTTTGGTTTGCAATAAATGTTTTTTGCCTTAACACAAATCCAATGCCCAAACAGTGACGGAAGGCATTCACATCTTATTCAGGAATAGATGTGAATGTTTGCAAGTATGACCATGCTCATGCATCCAATTGGAATTCGTTTATCAATACTATTCATCGAAAAGTAAATCTAGTTTTGGGCAAAATTTCAGTTTAATAGCAAAGCTTAAGGGATGACAACTTATTATTCAAGAGCTTAAGAGGAAAGGAGTTAACTCTGAGGTAGTGCTGCCAGTGTTGTCCCCCTCTGGCCCTCTCTATCCGCAAAATGCATTCAAAGCTCTAAAGTCATAGAAAAGAGGAAATTGAGTGAATCAATAGGAAAGCAAAACCTGGAGTTAAGTAAGTTTTGCATTCAGAAGACTAAACTCTAAGCAAGCAAAAGGTGTAAACTGTTTGCAATTTCATATTTATCTTGTCATTCAACGGGCTCTATATGTGAACAACACTTTTGACACAACAAATTCAGTTCATATCCACACCAATACAGAGACTGACTTCACTCCCAATTGATAATCGATCCGAACTCAACGTCCAAATGGGCTGCCATTGAATCTGTCACTCAGAATAACAATCGGCTAATAATACATATATGAAAATAGTTTTATCCATCCATTTATTCATTGATTCATTGATTATTCAATGAAATAAAAATAGGGTTCCCTTTGTCTGGTGTTTGACCGCTCTGTCACTCAGTTAACACAGTTATCATCCCTTTTATGCAATTTTCTCGATTGGAAAAGAGTTAATTCATTTTGTTTTTCCTCATTTCCATAGTGAGTTACATTTCCATAATGGGAAAAAGATCAGAGACAAGTGACCATGCACATTTGACTCGATAACAAACAATTGTGACACCAATACATTCACTATTGTATTGTCAATAATGAGATTCTGTGCTTTTCTATGACATTACACCAGAATTTGCATTGAATTTGACCCAAACCTCGATTGGAGACAATTTCTGTATAATGTGTTCGGTTTATATGAAATATATTTCTCTATTTATCTATTTATTCAGTTTAGTCATAGTTTCGGTCATTTTGAGGAAAAAATTAAATAATTAGTGACTAATATTAGTAATAATTGGTATCATTTGATGACTCATTTCATTAGAAGTAATGTCTCTCTTATCAGAAAAGCAAAACATTGTATGAAAATAATCAAAAATTTCTCAAATATTTTACAATAAATTAATGAAAAAGTTTTCATTAAAATCTGAATTTAAATCCAAAAATAATTGGAATCAATAAAAAATTATTTACAAACAAATAAGACTCGAAAACAATGGACTCTAATCTGATTTAATCCTCAATTAATAAATGAATGAATATTTTCAGTCCAATCACTTATTTTCCTAATCTATTGTCAAATTTCAAAAAGGATCTGAGTTTTGTTAATTAAATTGAAATAGATAACTCGCCGAGAATGAAAAACAGGATTAACCAAGGTATCCAGCTCCAAAGGAGGATCAGAGGGTGTCTCAGAGATTTTTCACAGATCACAGGGTGTCTAAAACATGTTTATCTGGCTAAAACACCTAAAATATATGCTGGCTCAATTCGGGTGAGGGTAAAGGTTTGCCTTAATCCACCCTGGTCAACTCTGTGATATAAAATGATATGGAAAATTATAAAGAAGGCAATTAAATGACTCGATTATCGCCAATAAAAATTTCAATTTAGAAATAAATATATGGTTTATATGGAAATAATTGTCCCTTAAATCAAATTTGAATAATAATTATCGCTTAAGAGTTGCTTCTATTCAGTGGTAAATACATTTCATTTAAAAAGCCATAGCTCTTCATTCGGCTTAAAAAATTCCCTTGGTTATTTAAAAATACCCACAGAGATCAAAAGAATAAAAAAGCAACCTAGTCATTTAAAAACAATCAAATCCAAAAATATATAATTGATATTCATATTTGAATTTAAATATTTTATATATTAATCAATAATGAAATTGCATTAAACTGTTTTGAATGATATGGAAGAATATTCTGAGCAGTTTTCATGTCTGAGCGAATTTTATTCTTGTCATTTTTGCCAGGAACATTACAGAATAAATGAGCAGTGCAAAAATTTAAGGCAAACACATTATAGATTTTTGAGATTATATGCGGAAATTCAAAATATGAGCCAAATATGAGACAACTTTTATCTAAAATCATAATTACTTTGGACTTTACGTGTCATTAGTTGTATAATATGTGTAAGATTTGAGTCAGAAATTAATTATTTTTAACTCCGACTGAATTGTTGGCTATTTTTGGTTTTTCCTCTTTTATAGGATGTATTGAATTACGAATACATTTGATGCAAAGAATTTTTAATAATCTCTAAATATTTCAAAACACTTATGAAAAGCGGGAAAAATCATTAAAATTCTTGTTAACAAAGAATGGGTTCATTTTATTTACAGATTGAGAATCAAATAAATGAAATTCTGGGCAAAGAAATCATAAATTGAAGGAATAGTGACACTAATATTGGCTATTATTCTATGAGATTATCAAAATGTGTGAACAGATATTGGAAATGAATTGTTTTCATTGAACTACAGGTCCACTAAAGAGCTAAAGACTTGGAGTGGGAGTCGTGTCTAAGACACCACTGTTTCTGTGCAGACATCACAAGACATTTATGAACAGAGTATTACTCACAGAATCGTTTCTCTTGTTTTCTGTCATCTGTTTTAAATAAAAAATGAAAAAACAATTTAAATATTTTTGAATTGAAGTCAAATTCTGTTTTTACACGAAATGAATGACTAAATTGCTATAAAATATGTTATATTTTTGCTGTTTTTCTCTTATTTTTTGATCATTAGTTGATTATCACTGAGTTTTCATCTTTTTATTAGATTTATTTAATTTCTAAATGCATTTAATCGATTAAATTGATTAAAATTCAATCATTTCTTCCATAGATTTGTTTGAAATTCAAGTATAAAATCAAATTTTAATGAAAAAAAATCAGGAATTTTTTGATACAATATATTTTGAAAGTCAGGGAAAGGTTTGGTATTAAATCAAATATTAAAATTGAAATTTGAGAAAATAAAATAAAAGCTGAGAGTCGTCGAGAGTCGAGTCATTTAATAAATAGCTCGGAATCAAAGAAAGCCAACACAAGTCTCACTCCATAAGTCTTTTTTGCAATAATTCTCAATCAGTTTTATATAGACTTTGGATTCAATGGAATCGAAGAGAAAAACTTGAGTCCAAACAAAGTCCGAACAAAGTCTTAGTTCCCATACATTGGATTAAATTTATTTACTTTTGCTGTAATACATCCCTTAATCTTAGGCTCCGTCTCTTACTCTTCCCGAATGGGGCTTAACTTTGATGATTGCAAACATCAGTTGACATAAGTTTTAATAATAAAGAAAGAAAACTCATCCAAAGAATCCACAAAATGTCTGGTTTTGCAAATCATTTAAAACAGAATCAATTCCTAATAAGAAAGTATTGGGAAAGGTGTAAGACAATTGACAATTTGAGACATTACTATCCATTTGAGACAAATGTAAACCCTTTCGGGAGTTTCTTTAAAATGTAGTTCACGTGTTCTCAGGATTTGAGAAAAGACAGAGAATTGAGATATTGTCACAAATTCCGTAAAAAGCAAAACGAAAACCAAAAGTCTTTTTGTTTGAAAATAATCTGAAAATAAAAACCGAAAGGTTTTGTGTTTTAGAGCCGGAGTTCCCAATTGCTGTGAAAACTCAATTCTGACTTAAATGAGAAATAATTGTTTTTCACTTAAATAAAAAATCTTGGGTTAAATGGAAAGAAATGGTCAGAAGAAAGAAAGTGTTTGAACTGAATGAGTCGTTCAACACATCCACGCTATAAATCATTAAGGGATTGGCACAGAATAAAGGCTAAGTTGATCTCCAAATCTATTAGAATCACGAAAAGCAAAATCAAATCTAATTAATGGTCAAAAATTTTCACAAAACGCGAAAATCAATATCACTATTGTTTGAAATTTCGATAAATTTTCTGAATGTTTTCGGTGACTTTCGGTGTCCATTACTGGAGAATTCTTTTCACGTTTGGTTAGCTTTTGACATATCATTCCGTCTGAGCTGAGCTCTCAGTAGTTTCAAAAATATTTGGCCATAAATTTCTCTACAATTTCTCTCCAAACAGAACTCGAGTTTCAATTTTCTGATATTTCTATTTTCAAACTGAGTATTGTTTAAAATCAAAATCACTTCAAATTTGTTCCTTTCCTTCGGTGAAGTTGTTTGGAAAGGGATGTAAAGAATCAGATGCAGGACATGAGTGGCAACAAAATATGATATTAGTTTAACAAATTGATACAACAGTCAAAAAACGGGAACATCTTGTTTAATAGCTTGAGTCAGGTGCTCGCACAATGGAAATGGTGTTTTCATTCTGTTTACTTTCTTTCGGGAAAAGTATCGATCCTTTGAAATCCACAACAAATGCCTTCAAACAGGAATTACTTCATTTTATAGAATATGTTTACAAATAATACCAAAAAATTTATGGTTAATTGGATGAGTGGTCGCAGACCATAGATATTTAGGTTGTGCTCTAATGTTCTACAATATGCTATAATATGCAAATATATGGCTAATATATATATGAGGCAGAGGTTTGACATTTGAATAAAAGTGCTCCAAATAAACAGATTTGTGTCAGTCGTGTGTTCTGTTTGTGTTAAATGATTAATCAAAGAGGTAATCGAGATCAAATAATTTATTGGCGCCATTATAACTTTTTCGATGGCTCTCCGTTTCTGTTGAGAACGTGACCACCGCTTCGTTTATGGCTCGCAATCGACTAATTTATTTGTAGTCTACTCTCCTCTCCTCTACTCTGGAATACACTCGCCTTTCATTGCAATTACATTCATTGCAATAATTCTGTTATAACTAACTATACTATTAGGTTAGGGTTAAGGCTTTGCCACTCTCTATATCCAGAGGTAAGCAGGATCATTCTCCCACGAGAATCTAACGTTTTCTTTTTGCCTTGATACCTCTACTCAAACCAACTAAAGTGATACTGAAAGCAAATTTTTAAAAGCCCTCAAATATATTGCGAATTATATACTTAATAACATCTACAGAATTGTCTAACATTTTTATGAACGGCCTCTTAACCAATTTCAAACTTCACAAGATAATCTCAATGGGGAAGGAGTTGGTGTCCTATCCAGGCTTTTAAGATGTTTCTAAAGGACAGTTTCAATGGCACTCAACTCAATTGCATTTCATTTGACTCTAATCCGGGATATTTAGCAATTCATAAAATGCGAAAATATGTGAATATATTTGTTTAACTGAAAGGATTTTAATTGAAAATAAAATTAATTATTTATTTCTCTCGAATTCAATGTTTATATTCGTTACTGTTTTCATATTTTCAATGCAAATATCAGCAGAAAACTGAAAAAATACTTTTAGATTAATTGAATTGCAATCAAATTTATTACACAAAAACGTCGGCAAAAATATGCCATTAAATAGAAGAGAGAAAATAATAATAAAACTGTTCCTCTCAGGGATGGCCAACGGGTGGGGCTTTTGAATTTCAATTCTTCTCTGATAATAATCGGTGCGAACCAATCAAATATGAATTAATGTATTTTTCGCCTTAAGACGATTTAGTCTTCAATTATTATTTAAGGCAAATGTGAGTAAATTTCCTATTGATTATATATCTAGAAGTTGTGAATAAAGCCCAAGTTCATTTCAATCTAGACACTATTGTGTCGGGGATTGAGGGCTGAGGTCATCACTCGTTTTATAATTCAGTCAATTGTGAAAATAAGTCGAATTTAGAGAAGGAATAAGTGATTTCTGAAAAGGAATTCATACAAATTGTTACAATTCACTGAATACTTGACTTTATATTTGCATTTAACTGAAAAAAGCTTTTTTAATGCTATATCTTTGAGAGCACCAAGGTGGAACTTGTTGAAACACAGCTTATATCTTGCAACTGCTGTTGATCGTGAGAAGTTTGAATTTAGCTAGTTTCGAAATCCTATTTTATATCTCAAATGATTATTTACTCAAATTATAAATAATGTAAATAAAGGTGAGCTTGGTAGTTCTCTAAATTACGGCAACAATAATCACATTATTTAAAAACTGTATTAAAGTTTAGATAATATGAAAAAGATTTATATTTATACTAAAAATTGCAATAAAAGAGTCGGAATTGGGGTCACAAATGACAACAAAAGTCTTTGGAAATGTTGGAAATGTTGACCAAAAGTCCAGTTTATGAAATATTTTCAAACTTTTAGACCACAATTGAAGAAATATATGTAATCTCAACGACTGAGCGGCCATTACTGTGCTGAACAGAAGTCTTACACTAAAATTATAGTCATTTTGGTTGTCGTTCGCGACACGAAAACCATTTGAAGTGAAGAAAACAGTTTTTCGATTCTGTTTCAGAAGAAAAAGTGAATCTTTGCAGACAATCAGCGATAGCCTTACGAACCGCTCATTCAGTGTTAGCCATAGTCTATGGCTTACATTTGAAACGATTTGAAAAATCCATTTTTCTGGCAATTTTTGATCAATGCCTTCGCACCTCCAGTTCAACAGTTTTTATATTGAGCTCCAGATAAGGGCTGAGGAAAGGCTCTGAAAGAGTCCATACAATTGTTGATCGACTGATTTGCTGCCCTTTCGATCAGAGGATACAAAAGACAATACTTTTTGGTGTAATTGCAATCAATTTCTTCGGCAATAAATTTCGGATATCATTTGAAATAAAGATTATTGTTTGAGACCTCATATAAAATATATGTTTTTATCTCTTTTTCTTCACAAGTGTTGATAAATTGATGGACTAATGGCGCAAATAAATTAATGTCAACCTCTCTATTGTATTGTATTGTTTGCAATCAATTTATATATTATTCTCGAAAACATTGATTTTCTCCACAAAAAGCAATTTCAATGTTTCACAACTACTTAATATTTATCAGCCCATAGACATGCAAGATGATTGTCCCTGGGTGGAAGGGCTCATAAGCTGAACAGATTGTCTGCCTGGGCAAACAGGCAAATACACCTAGGCCTTGAACAAAATGATTAATCGATAGATACAAATGCTTCAAATCAGAGCCCATTGAAAGGCGATGCATAATAAACCGTTGATTAAAAGGTCAAAGTTGAGGCACTGGAAGCCACTCGAAGGCCAGTCCATAAAAAGTTATACGATTTTAGTTAAAAATAAGTCTTTTTCTCTCCTTTTGTTCAAAGAGATTCCGAGAGAAAACTTCGATTGACTTTCTATTAATAAATTGTCTCTTCAAAGAAAAGCCACGAAAAATGAGACCAAAAGAATGTGGAAAACTTCTAAAGAAATTCAATTCTCAAATTGAATTTGAATGTAGTCTATGACAATCTGATAATATTGTATACAAGACTATAGGAAAATATTTTATATATATTAATACTGAGGAAGAAAAGGAAGAAAAGAGGAGAAAATCAATTTATTTTTCAACAACAAAATCATATAAAGAATATGAGAATCAGACAAATGAAAAAAAATTGAATTACATTAAAGTTTACTTTTGTTTCAAGTAATTCAATAGACTTTTTGCCAAACATTTTAATAAAATTCTGTTCTCTTTTGAAATATAAATCAGACGTTTTTGTGATTAAAAATGTAATAATAGTTTCTAAACGATCCTTAAACTCGAGGTAATTCTAGAAACTGATTGAGAGCTAAAAAAAATGTTATAAAAAGGTAATTCAATTGTAGTCAATCTATTCGCCAAATTAGTGTTAAGCACAGAATAGTCACAAAACTAAAGACATTTTTTAATGCAGTCTCTAATTGATTAGAAAAACAAATAAGGGTTTGGTTTTCCTCAAGACTTACGTAAAGAATTGTATCGACGAATAATATTCTCGAGAAAAGTATTTTGAGGAGCAACGAGCCCTCTGCGACCGCCAGGCATCTTAACATGCTAGTTAATATGCTTCCTGACGGTGTCGTAGAGAACACCCGTCAACCGATCCGGTGATCAATAGTTGCAAATGTGGTGACACAACGGCGACGGCGAAGAGACCACACGATTCAGATTTGTATAAAATTTATTGATTTATACGACTATTTAGACAATAGATTTGTTCTGAGAGGAGTCGACGGATGCCTCGCTTTGGCCAACGATTTCAATAACTTGATTATTATTTTTATTATTATTAGAGTCAATGGTGAGCCGAAAGGGCACAACCGATAGCATTGGTTCCGATATCATGTTTGGCAATAAAAGCGATAATAAAGAGGGATTGCATAACACAACACAGAGAACGGATGACACGGTTTAAAAGCACATTCAACTAAAGATCAACAACAAGACTGAGAGAGTGGTCGACAGCAGATAATAACTGATAATAACTGCAATCATTTGCATTTAATTTGCAAAAACAAAAAAGTTTTTATAATAAATTGTCATTCATTGTGGCGGAGAATACCTGCGCTATAATCTTGATATTGATATACAGAATAACGCGTTTAGAGGAAAAAGTATTTTGAAACTAAGTTTGGGTGGTTTTGCCGACGACTACTGCAATCGGTTTGTGTGTCGGCGCAGACACTCTGGTGAAAGTTGTGCCAAAGTGTGGTCACCCAGGGCAACTAATAGAAATACTCCATTCTATATAAGAATATAAGAATCCGCACATATATGCCATATATTCTCTGTTATTATATCTATTCTCTGTATTATATTCTCCATTCCTAACAATATATTCGTTATTATACTGTACTCTAGTTTGCAGTTTAGACAATATATTGCGGACACAGAATAAGGGTCTCCACAAACTCAGTGTCTGGTAATAGCTCTTCAGAGCAAAATTATTCCTTCAATTTTTACTCTACTTCGAGGCCTAATATTCTGATCAATAGAAGGAGACCTCAAAAACTATTTTTATTACATTAAAGTCATATAATTTCTGCTTAAAACCAGCGCTAAAACCAAAGACAAATTTCTTGGACACTCTCACGTATGGCCATAATTTGGAGAAATATTTGGTGGATATTCCCAAACGGCTCAAACAATTTCGGACACACTTCTCAAAGATATGAGCAAATGGGCTAACATTGGCTCAATTCATAGACTTTTCTATTATGCGTTTGGATCATAACATCATTAATATTCGATCGGAATTTATTGATGTTTGCGTTAATAGCAAACCATGAATGAGATGGACAGTGGTATCGCTTCCACCGCTCATACATTTGCACAAAATTATGCCAATCTATTCGTAGAAATTCGCAGCGAAAAGTAGTCTTGCATTTTGTCGTCGACTATACATTAATCTTAATTATTGAATAATAATTACTATTTATAGAACAGTCACTCCTCAGCAGAAAAAGTGAGGAAAAAATCGAAAATTAGTCCTCAAATCCAAAATAGTTTTCAATTAGTTTTCGAAACCAATGGAAAAGTTTTGGTGAAAAACAAGAATTAGTGACATCTAAAGTGCGGATCAAAACTAAGGCTTATTTCAGTCATTAATTTTTCACATTCTGTGAATTGAAACACATTTTTCTTAATCAAAGAATTTTCTCTTTTAGTGGAATTAATGTTTGAAAAAAAGCTTTGAAATAGTATTAAATGTTTTGATTTGTAAAGTATTTTAAATTCATTGCGATTTGAATTCAATTCGAAGAAATAACTTAATTAATGCTAATTTTTGTCTGTTTTTTCTCATAGTTTGAAAAAACTTTTTTCACTGGAAACTGCATTTCTATCTCTCCTAACTTAATTGATGAGTTGCCAAGATTATTCAATTTTATTTACATTACAAACAATTCTTTGGGAATTCTGTTGGAATGTTTGAATGAAAATTAGTGTTGAATGGGAACTAACGGAACAGACTTTCCCATTATTTGCGTTCAAAATCAATACATTTTATGATTAATAGACCGAACTCTGAGTTTCCGAACTGTCAGTTGATTTGAAGAAAATAAAGTTCTGAAGTTTCCGATTATTTTTGCCCATATTTTTCAATCGTTGTCAGTGATGAGCAGTGGGGGGCACTAATTAAGTGCCTCTTAATCTAATCTATTGAATTTTAAAATAGGTTTTTATCAATTATTTCAAAGTTTCTCAAAATAATGGTTTAAATTATCTAAAACTTAGTTTAGTTTTTGCTAAATAATGAAGAAATGGGCGGAATATGACATCAGGAGTTTTTTTTATGGATCGGTGAACTACTTGTTGTTTGAATCAAGGTCTTCAAATTAAAGTAATTTCCTCAGTGAGCCTGGTTATCGTTCACGAAATATATATCATATAGTGCTGAACCTGAAACTTGTAATTTATTCGCTAAAGGGATAGGGATTGGGATAGGCTTTCAAACAAATATTTTAATGATTGCATACATTCTTCAGAAGTTTCTATTTATATGTAAACAGACATTAAAAACGACTATCGTTTTGACACTTATTGACTGAAAATTTAATCATTAAATACGACAAACAAAATGTTTATTTGCATTTCGATGACTCAAAAACCAATAAAAGTATCGATTACTACACGAAGACTAAGCAAAGGGTTGAGTGAAAAAATAGTAATTTATTCCCGCAATTAGATACAGATATGAATATGAAGAGATAGAACAGGCTAATTTCTGATTTGGAGACAGGTTATATCTCATGAAACTCTTCGGATGAGCTGCAAATCAATGGACAGGACGAACATGATTTCCATATTAACGTCATTACAGATATTTTTGATTACTTTTTAGCGTTTGTTTTGTTTTTCTGGTTATGTTATAAAAGATTTCTCGAATCGAAAATCATTAGAAAATATCTTATTTTTCTCAATACTTTTTGACTTTAATTTTGATTAATGGCCTAAAAGTATAAAAATTTATGTTCTTTTGGGAAGAAAATGAAAAATTAATTAAAAATAGAGTACTTTTTATTAAATATGAATCTTCGATATAAATGAATAAATCTATTCATTGATCGATTGATTTCAGTGTGATTTCAGATAAGACCTGACATCAGATTCTCTGAAATGCTTTTCTTTAAAAATTAAATTTAATTAAAGAAATTAAATTTGATTTGAACTTTAAATTTATATTTGATTTCAATTAATATGATTTTATGTTTCGATGCGATCAATGATTGGATAACTTTATGAACTGTTTCCAGGTTCGCCTTAATTGCAACTTTCAAAGTGTGCTAACTCACTGGCATAGGCTATAGTTGACATTGGAGTGTAGTGTAGGTGCTCTACAATACCAAAACTTTTTAGAAGAAAAAAAATATTAATTGTCTGAGAACTCAGAGGAGCGGAACAAAAAGTTTCAAACTATTTATTATAAAAAACAGTCTAATATTGAATTTAATATGAATTTAATTAAATTATAGGGCATTAGTTTGAATGATTGCCTGGTGTTTGGCACATGCATGGCCAATTTATGGTCAAGTGTGCGCGCATCTGACCGGCGCACCCGCACCGGAATCACCTGAAACTAGACCTGACGAACAGCACTGAACTACAATTCAGATCTACTGAGGAATTGTTACTCATTTATAAGCCTATCTATATATGTGTTAATTTCATGTAACAATTTCTGCCAAACCTGTCCGACCACTAGTGCTCGTCGACGGCAGTGCTGTTCGGCTCTCAGTTTAAAATAGCAGACACTTTGATAATAGATGTCAGGAATCAGAAACTTCTTTAGCGTAAAGTTTTAGAAGTTTTTCACTCGCTTTTCACTATTCAGTCAAACGACTCAATGAATTGCGAATCGACTCAACTGTAGTATCGCTTAAATCTTTAAATCTTTTCAGACTTCAAATTGAACTTTATTTTTGAAACTTTGCTTTTGAGAATGTGATCAAAAAGGCTCTTTGAAAATCAAATTTCCATAATTCGACCAATTTTTTGGCCAAGAAGTTCACCAAAAGGACTGCTTTTTATAATGTTTTCAAAAAATATTTCCTAATATTCAAAGTGCGCTCAAAAATTGATATTTGTTTCAACTCATAATGGATTTGATTAAAAGTGCGATTAAGGATCAACTTTTCAATCAAAGGTAATTCAATTTAGATTTTTCAAACACATTCCATTCATTAAATTAATTGAAAAGCCATTAAGCTTGTTCATTTTAACGAATATTGATCCATCAATTAAATGGCATTTGATGTGAGGATCAGATCCGAACTCAGATAAAAAAGTTATTGAAAATTAAATTAAAGGCATTTTTTCAGTTAAGATAATTGCCATTAAAGAAGAAGACATTCAATTCGGAAATGTTCTCTCAATAATAGTCTTGTTAAGTGAATAAAAAGGACCTTTCTCATTTTATTTGTGAAAGCTTTGCACGAACTAATTGAGTCGAAGAATAATAAGATAATAAATTCGCTCAAAGTCTTAAACATAAGGAACTGGCGATGATTTCCATCAAAAGCTGAAATGCATATAATTTTGACAAAACTATTGTCATTTGGAGAAAAACATGAATTTCTCTTCTATTCTGTTCCCTATTCTTCTCTTTTTGCGTGAATAATAAAAAGCCATTTAATGACATTTATTCACAATTTTAATGACAATGAGTTAAATAATATTATTAAATGTTTTATGTTTTTTGGTATATAAGAGAGTTTTCGTGATTTTTTACACTGACTTTACGTTAGACTACTTATAAAGTTCACAAACTATTGTTCGCCAACATATGTAGCCAAGGGCTCAGTCAGGGCTTACTCATAGATCAGCCATAATTCACAAGAATATTCTCAAATTTGACATTAATTACAGCATTTCTAATATTTTTTGTTATCTCAACACATTTTGTCCCCTTTTCTGTACGAAACCGTTGAAAAAGTCGACAAAAATACAATTTATTGCAGAAAACAACGAAAATTGTGTTAATTGAGAGAACAGATCATTAAAATGGTTGCGAAACACATTTTGAAGTTTTGTTTGATTTGAATTCTATGACACTTTTATACCCAACAATTATTTCGAGTCGAGAATTAAAATTAGTGGCTTTTTGTTTGCTCGGGTATTACCCCCTTGGCTACCACTGAGTGAACACAATATTCTAGTTTATTGAACAAAGATTTTGTAAGACATAAGACATATATTTTTGATCAGTTGAATGATTTTTCATTTTTGGCGACCCATAGAATCGGATGCTGTTTACAACTGATTCTAATAACATGGCTATTATGGCGACCCATCCAACCCATTCACTGTAACAGCAATCGACTCAATGAAGGAAATCGAAGGACAAAAAGCTCTGAACAACGGCTTAATCAAAATGGTTTTGAGGCTTTGCACAGACCCTACCCGGCTTACAATCGCTCGGATAGTGGCTTATATGCAGACCAATACAATTTGAATTATAATTATCTGCTGTCAGTCCTCCAGAACGAGGAACGCCAGGCCATACTCAACAATGTGATCCATCACAAGTCAGACCCCAAACAGGGATTCGATGGAGAAATCCAGGAATCTCTGGACACTGTAGTGCCCAATGATAACAATGATAATGAGTTAACCGTTGAGGACAGGGCCGGACTTCACGACACGAATAAACTGTTCTCTCCATCTTTGAATGTGATCGATGTGTCGCCACAGGACACACAGTTAGCGCACAGTGTCCTCATTGTACACAAACCGAAGCCAAACAAAACCACAATTAAGCCAACATTTGCGCCACAATTACTGTTTCCACAGACTATAACAGGAACGGGAATTAAGAGCCCTTTAGTGACAGCCATGAAAAGCCCCACCACTACCACAACCACCACTACTACTACTACTACCGAAACCTATCCGACTCCAGTGAGGAATAATCACAGACCTATGTTTTTAAGACCCTTTCCGGGCAAGAAAACAACGACAACACCCCCTCCGAGCACAGTAGCTATTAAATCAAGTCCTTCTTCGACAACGATCTTGTCGTCGACAAACACAGTGACCAACACTGCAACTCATACACAAACAGTGACCACAAACACAACGACCACTACTTCTCCAGAATCAGATGATATGCCGATAGTTATTAGCAGTAATCATAAGAACAAACAGTCGTTCCCAATGTTCACCCGACAGAAGCTGACGTCCACCGAATACGCACTCGTATTCACAACACCCGAATCGGTGACAGAATCAGATAAAACCGTTTTCACAGAAGTGCCGACCGTTTCGGCGATTACCGCCTCTCCTATCTATACCTACAAACCGCCATATATGACAACAGTAAGCCATCTGCAGAAAAGACCTCCGATGAAGATAATGACAGTGAATGCAAACAGAATCAGACAACCGGACGAGATATACCACGAGGGCATTATGGTAATGGACCCGCCCTTCTCCAGCGGACATTCAAACAAATTGCCGCCAAACACAACGATTCTGCACAAGAACCTAATTGTGCCGATGAAAGACGGAAGACCTAAACCAGTCTATCCAATGACGAGTACCACTCAATTCCCGGTCTACCCGATTGTGGCCGGAATAACCAAATGGCACACATCGCCCACAACCCCGTGGGCTGTTCCTATCGTAACGACAACATCGCCCGAGCATATGATGACCAGCGTCACGACAGACACTCCCACCACTGAATCTCAAGTTCCGGTGACCGCGGAGTCAGTTAACAGACCGGTAGTAATAACGGGACACCCGATGATCCAGCACACCCAACCCCAAACTCCAACCCAACAGACATCGCATTTAGTTACAGTGACTCCAATAAGAACTACATCCCACGCACCCTCTGCCAGCACATTCCTAGTGACCCATTCATCGCCCCGACCCTCCACAACAACGCAAGGATATGTGAATGCAATTTGGGCGCCTCCTATGCCCGTGGCTCGTCCGGTGCAGGCTATTCAAAGCACTACTTCCTCTGGTAGTTGGTTTTCTCCTATTTCCAATATGTTTTCATATGACCCAGCTACTAGTTCTATGTTCAGTATGATGGGTCTCCTCAGGACAGTAATGTTCACATTTTTAGTATTCTTTCTGCCGCCGTTCACTTTGGCCGCGGCTCTAATCCAGGCAGCAGTCGGTTAGCAGTAATGCCTGGAGAGTAGGTTAGGGTTAAACCAATTAAAGGCGATTCATAAACAAGTAATTCCCCTAAAATTAGGCTAAACTCAGTTATTGTCAGAGATGGTCATCAGATATGCATATAAACAGTGAATATATTCACTACAAACCTATATTTAACGCCAGTTTCTCAATGGGTTTCTCAAACTAATGTCAGTATTGCTATTAAAATAAAATAATATAAAACTAAAAAAAACATTTCGATAAGAAATGCAATAAAACTAAACATTTTCGGTAAACTGTTTCCCATTTTGAGTCAAAAATTGCCAAATTATTTACTCAGCGCGAAGTTATCCAACGAGAAATTAACCATTAAGGTTGTTCTTAAGGTTGTTCTTGAAAACTTTAATCGAGAAAATCGTTTGGGTTAAACATATTTCTGAAGCGGCACACAATTGGCCCAATTGGCCCCCTCTGGCCATCTCTGACAAACAATTATGAGAACTGAAGCGCCAAAACTTAACGCATTTATTACTTAATTCAGTGATATTTAGAGTTTGAGAATTGAATTAAAAGTTTTCGCATTTTGTTAACTAATGCTAATCGTTATGACATTTCAGAGTATATAAAGAGTGATATATTGAATGTTGAATCAGTACAACAATAAAACGTTATTTCAATTATATTTCATATATTTATTAAACAAACAAACCATCGATACATAGATTTCTCTCCTGTTTTGAAACACACTTTGATTTCGGGTATTTTTTGTCAAATTTTATTAATGAAGAGCTCATTGTTTTCCATCTTTTTTTTCTAAATTTATATTCTGTGTAATAAATACTCATTTTGACGAACTATATTTCCCCATGATGGCTTAACCATGATACATTAGATAAGGATGAGTTATGGTCTCATTTATATCATTTAAATTATTGTAAAAGTAATTTATTAATCATTAAATACATTTATTACAATTTCCTCACTGATTATATTTTTTCATTTTGCTAATTGATTTGTTTTCTCAGTGATCGAGCACATTATTTCTTCGAACACCGGTGTAGTATTTGTCTAAATTTAGTTTCAAGTCAAAGGTTGTGTCGATCCAGACTTTGATTGAGTTCAATAACTATCATATTTTGTGTCTCAGCTGTGAATCTAATGAAACGATTGACTTAACGCTTAAAAAAGTAATTATTTATATTTTGAAATATGGTTTAAGTCTTAACTACTCTTCAATTACGAGAGAAGTGTTGAGCTTTGAATCGATAATCAAAAGAAAGCTAATGATTAGGACAACAAAAGGTAGTGAATCGGTGCGACTCTCGCAGACAAAACAGTGAACATAAGCTGATCCCATGATATCAGTGCTGTTCAACAGTCAGTTGACTATCGGTGGTGTCTGTGCTGTCTGTGGCAGAGCACAGGTCTTATCCAATGCGTGCATAATTCGATAACAGACTCATAAGTGCGTGAAGTGAAAAACCTTAACCTTTTCTTCTCAAAGAAGAAGTTTAAGTCATAAGAGGTATGAGTTTGGAGTTTTTCTCTTCAATAGTTACCTGTATTTCGTTGGCTGTGCCGAACAGCAGAGCACTGCACACCACATATTTCCAGTGCACAAATCAATTTTGCATATACTCTATACTCCTTTGTAGGGCTTTCTTCCGCGTTTTCATTACAAGCGATAATACATTACATCAGATCTGATATACATTTGCGAAAAAACTATAAACTATTGCTTTTTAACGGCTTATTGTCTTTTTGACGATCTCTTCATTCAAACAAAACTTTTGTCTCAAAAATATTATAATAATAACGATTCACAAAAACATATTAATTGGGACTAAAAGCCATAAAATACTACCTACTGTTCTCTGGGCAAAGGGGATGACCAATGGGTTGGCGTTTTGTTCCACTTTTAGTCACTACTCCTCAATAATTGAATAATAAGCGTATAATCCTGGGAAAACCGAGCTTGATACTCCTTATTATTAAGTACACTGCTCAATAATTTAAAACTTTTGTTCATATATTTATCCTGAAGTATACCATAACACATAAGTCTAAGTTATGCTGAGCTAACCCCTGACCCAACTCGCGATTATATTTTAATATTCATATAATTCCGATAATTATTCATATTTTCCTTTGAGAAAAGACAGAAACCATTTCTGACCAGAATTTGTGGCGGATTTTGTCTCAAATGTTATGATTAACATAATTAGGATCAGAATAACAGACTCTTTCGGTCACACACTTAGAGGTTATTATGGACTTAATATTGTCAGCAAACTGTCCAAAGCTGGCAATCATTGTCTCTGTTTTCCTTCTTTTTTTCGGATCAAATAAAACAAAGAATTTTGTTTCGAAAATTTCTTTTACGGAAAGACAACAAAATGTATTTTAAGGTATATTTCTTATCATAAAAAATAAGATTAAGAAAAGACACGAATTGAATTCAAAAGCAATTATGTTGTCTAAGACTAAGTGCAGGTAAAGAGAAAATACCACAACAGCTAAGGACTGGCAGCAGAAAAAAGAAATAATAATTTATATTCTGTGCAAAAAATTAGAGATTTCCCAGAGTTTTGTTGTGATTTATCTGACGCTTGAATTGCTGTTAGAAATTATTGGCCAATAATCAAGATTTCTGTTCGACAAACACCACAAACACCACAACTGCTGTAAATTTCAATCATTTGATGAACTAATTCGTCGCTCGACTGAAATAATTGATTCCAGAAATAGACTAAAATCTAATGGATTTCAGACTATAATCAAAATTAATACCATTGTACTTATTCTGTGCCAAAAAATAATCTTGTCCGTTTTGGCCTTGACAGTCAAGGAGGGGCCATAACTAACACCCTGATGTCTAGCACCCTGATCAAATGAATCCCAAATGACAATCAATCAGAGATAGGGCTGACATTAATTTTAATATACGATTTGAATCAAGGATATTCACAGCAAGGCCTCTATAATTTGCACAGATAAAATCACCTAGACAAACAAAACAAATTCCAGACAGGAATTTGATAATTAAAATTTAGTGTTCATTAATCTCAAGGAAAATGTGGCGAATCCTAAAAAAAATTGATTATAGCAAGCTACTTTTATAATATCTATCAACAATTATAGCGTATAAAGCGATGATTGGCTGACGACTGCTTTCAAATCAAATCTTTTATGGATTTTATGTAAACTTTTCAAAAGTTTGGTTATATTATTGAAATTCAATCGGAGGTCATGGGAAGGGGTGGAAGGGATGGAAATCAGTTCGAACTTCAATCGGAAAAAAATAAATTTATCGCAAATTCATGACTACCAAAGAAATAGCCGACAAAACTGCACAGAATGGCATCGATTTGTCACTAAATCGTAGTAGTCTATAATTATGTTTACAATAAAAGTACAATTTTTGGCTAAAATTTCGAGTTTTGTGGCCTTTAATTAGTGACAAACTTTTCCACAATCGGTAGGAAAACAAATGCTTGTTATCAACAAAATTGCAGATAATATCGATACGAAATTTGTTTTTCTTCTTGCAAATGGTCTCTGAAAAAAATGTTTGATTGATTGATAGCATGATTAGAGAATATTCCCTAAAATGTCAGCTTTTCAGATGAGCTACTCTTCTGTAACCATTGTTTTTGAGATCAAATTATTTCGATACAGACTTTGGTTTTCTGATGTGTTTTAGAGGAAAATCAGTTTCAGAATTTGAAGCCAGTAAACTGAGCAATCACATTTTTACACTGATACTTTTATATGCTGATTATTTAGCTATCAATCTGATTTGACATTGGTCAATTAAAAATCTCTTAATTAAATTTAATTACAAATATTTTGGTTCAAAATGATTGAAATTTTATTGAGTTTGTAATTGAATTCATTTAATGACTTGGTTTTAATTTTGCCAAGACTCAAGTTTACGATCATGGACGTTCGACGTTAATTAATCACAGAGACGAATGATAAATGATTGTGCTTGCTCAATTGAAGGCTTCATAATGGAAATGGAAATGTTTTTCTTTCCACAAATGATGGATTTGATTCAAATTCAATTTGAAATTTTTCACTTCAAATGTTTGTCAATCGAAAGCATATATCACCAGAAGAATGGATTCAATAATATTGAGGAGAAAAATGACATTTTTCCCAAGAATTTCAATTTTCATCCTTGGTAATAAATCATTAATATTAATGAAACCCAAGTAATATCGAATTCAATTCATTGTATTTCATATTTTTTATTGAATTTTATTCCAAAAATGGATAAATAAATATATAATAAAATCAAAAATTTATAAATAAAATGCAAACAAGAGATTGGATTTGAGTTTATTCGAGGAACTGATGAATGAATGAATACTTGGAGAACACGGACTGCATATAAATCAACCGAAAACTTGATTTTTTATTGTATTTGGTTTAATAATTTCGGTAATAATTTGCAAATTCTTTGTCGAATTTTATTCTTATTTAATAAAAAAATAAATTAATTTTCTTTTGATAAAAAAAAGTGCATTTTTCTGCTCGATTATTCTCAAGCAATCATTTTGTGGATAATTAATCATTACTTCGATATCACATTAATTACATTAATGTCTAAAAAGATTTGATTATTTCTTTCGGGAAAACTTCTGAAACCTATCGTAAGACACAATCATTTTTTCTCAGACCACTATCTTAAGTAGAGAGGTGAGCAAGGTCATTGATTGACAATGATTGTAGAGGCAAATGAGCTAACTTTCACCAGTTTTACCATGACAACTTACTGTTTGATAGTCTTGTTTTTCACTCTGTCCATTGAAAGCTATTTAGATGAGTAGATATGAGTCACCAAAAAGTGGGAAAATATTTTAATTGAGTTTTTATTAGCGATTGATTTGTGATAAATATCAGTCAATTAACGCTTTCTTTTGCACCGAAACAAAAACAAAACCAAATTTTTGAAGAGAAAATACATTAATTAAAATCAGATAAGAATTCCATGTTTTCCGGTGTTTTGCAAAAATAAAACTTGAATTACATATTTGTTACGATTGGGTAACCATTTGGTCACAGCCGGAGTCCATACCATTCCGGACTCAGGCAATGATTTTTCAATTTAGAGTCAGACAGAGAAACAACAAAATATATGCAACAAATGCCAGCAAAATAAAGAACTGCCAGTCGGTGGTGAGCCGCTTATAATTGTACTCGTTTATGGCCAACACTTCCAGTGCGGACAGGGATAGGGACAGCCACTAACGGACCCATAAAATAAATCAATCATTTTATTTGTGAGACAAATATAAACAGCAATCAAACGCTGAATTAAAAAATTTGCTTTTTTTCAGTCAGACGTGAATTCAAAACAAATAAAAATATCAAAAACTTTATTATGAATTCGGATCACATTCTTTGAGAGCCATTTATTCTGTGCGCAGACACTCCTGAACCACACAAACAACAAATAAAGAAAAGATTAAAAGAAATAAAATAAGAAAATTATAATAACAATAATAGAAATGCGAATATAATGGAAGAGTTTATATAAAGTGGTGTACTCTCTGACTATAGTCGGGATAGTCTTATAAACCAATTGCCAGAGCAATGAAGAAAACTGGAAAACGATATAATTTCAATGTTATCATTGTCTTGATTGTGAGCCTTAGCTCCGGGCGATAACAGCTTTAATGCAATGAAATAAACTTATTTTTTGTCTTATTTTCATCAATGGCTCTAAAAGTATGGATTAAATAAAACTGAGTTCTCGGGTCTCAGAGAGGATGCAAATTGCAATTCAATCACAATTTCAAGACTCGATTTGTTTCGGATTTTCAACCAAAAAAATATATGCCTTTTGAGAGCCTTTTTATGCCTCAAATTATATTTCAAACGACGTCTTATTTTTATATAAAAATTTACTTCAAATTCAATGGTTTGTTTCAATTTATTTTATGAACGACTGGTTCCTTTACCTTTTCTCTACAAATAAAGGTCAGCCCTATTACTATTGCCAACGAAATAATAAGCAAACAAAACAAATATCTTCTATCAGTTCTTTATTTATTATTTTTTTCAATAAAATCCTTTTTCTGATACTTATATATCAAAAACAAATTTTTGTTAAACTTTTGACTCGAAGTCAGTTTTGTGGAAAAAACAGTATTTTTTTTTGTCAGAAATCTCACAAAAGAATATTATATTCAAAACATTGGTTCGTCTGAATTGGGGTCATTGCGAGCAAATTTAGCATGCACAATTGCCAAACATTATTCCCTTGTTGCTATAACTTTGTTCAATAGTTAACTTTTTAAATAGAAATTCAGGGAAATTGAAAATTCAATTAATATAATGATTATATCTTAATGTGTGGAATGTTGTGAGCATTATGAGCATGCACGTTTTACATTATAAACAACATAACGAATAAAAATATTAATAAATCTTCAAAATAATAATTCAAAGGACTCAACAGATATTTCAATTAGGATTGTACCAAGATAAAAACCGCGATAACCGACTCAGGCTCTACTGAAACAGATAGAAGAGAATTGAATTATTCAAGAGCCAAATCACGACAAAGTGGGCGATGAAAAAAAGTGCAATAAAAGCATAAATAAAAACTAATTAGTATTCATGAAAATGAGTAAAAAAACAATTTTTCAGTAAATGTTTTCTTCTTTGAGTCAAATATTTTTCGCTACGAATCAAAAACGAAGAAAAACCACAACAAAAAGGAGTCTTAAATACACATAAATAGTTCGTGAGTTCAAAAACTCAAATAAAAATCAATTACAAGAATGAATTCCTGTAAAAAACAATACACCTCTTCGATGGATACAACCGTTTATTAATTCTGACTTATATTCGAGAGCCTGTTCTCATGTCTGAGCGCTGGGCTCTCACTCCCAGTTATCGTCGACTAAAATCTGGTTTAAGATCAGTTTTATTCCTAAAACATTTGATTTAAATATTATGGTTATTCTTGTGCGGTATGCCCTCTGTGTTAGGACAGGATCTCCATTGCACCACTGACTTGACTCACATTGTTCTCCCGGTGCCGTCGGCTTGAATTTTAATCAATTTGCAAGTTTATGTTTATCGTCTGTATTCTGATATCTCATTGAATTTGAATATAAAACACGACTTTCTGTGTTCAATACATAACCCATAAAACAGAATTGAAAATTATATAATCATTTCTATTAAAAAAATGAATCCTTTCCTCAAATAATTGGACTTAAATTAGATTTTAATTTCAATGCCTTTTAGATAATTGAGAAGATCTTGAGTTGTGCTCGATATTAGCCAAAAGGGTGGCCTTCACAGCAATTACTCCCACAACATATTTATGTTTTCTCTGGCAAAAGGGTCCTCATATTTATTTTGATTTATTACACATAAATTCCATCCTTTCCTCAGATTATAGTCTGATATAAATTTTATACGTTTACCATGGTGAAAACTATAATTTGGACTTTCATAAGTAAAGAGCAAAAGGAAAGAAGAGGAAAGAAACAAGCACATATCAGTTGAATCTGGAAAATGATAAAATCTGGAGCACTCAACTAAATTGAGTCAAAATGCATTTCCATCTAATTATTAATTCTCAAAGTTCTGAATGAGCAGGATAAGTTTAGGCATTCCTCGCCAATCATTGATGAGCTGAAAAAGTCGTTTATTTAAATCATAACGAAGTGGAAGTCATTCTTGGATTTTATCATTTGGTTTGTTATAAAAACAAAGAGTAAAATAAACGATAAGACCATCAAATGTTTGCTTTAATTTAAGCCCTAAAACAACTAAAAAACACTCGTTTTTGTGAACTTCTTTTGTAATCTGTCGGAAGGTTTGCTCTCTTTTTATTGACTTTAGAGACAATGGTTTTCTTGAAATTCAAAAGAGTTGAAGAAACAAAAAATTCATTTTCACCCTTCAATAGGTTGAGAAGACATTAGAGTTTTAATTAGAAATTTTAAGTCGAGTTTAAGTGGATTTCAGACAATCACTGCTTTTAAATAATTTTTGAGTAATTTTTAAATACTTTGCGATAATTGAAAAGTTGTTTCCGCCAGAGATCGCCATCAAAATGATCAAGATCAACTGCATTACTTACGCAATCATTCAGACAATATAACTATTCAAATATTCTTTGACAGGACTTCCATTAGATTAGTTGAAAAGTGTGGTCAACTAAAAGCTATTCCCAGTTTTCGTCTGCGAGTCTTTCCTGTTCTGAATCAGAGTAAACTTGTCCTGGATTTTGATGGATTCCTCGATAAATAATTGATAATCTAATTGTTTAATAAATAGAAGCCGTCGTTGAGAACAATGAAATTGAATTACAAAAGACTAAAAACAAAATTAATAAACGAGAAGAAAGAGTTTGCTATTTATTTTTAAGACTCGATTCATATATCAATTGATAATCTGGTTTGAAAGCCAAGTATGAGCAAGGTATTTTCTGTTGTTGTTTATCCATATTCTTCCACCAAACCCTCCAACTATGAAAAACTATCGATTTCTATCGATATTTTTCCAAAAACCCAATCAATATCTTATTTATCGATTCTAATGGATGTGTGTACCTAGGCTAATTGTGCTATACTTGCTTGCTTATATTGGTTGAACAGTATCTTAGCGCCAATATCTTAATGAAGGAGTTGTTATGAATTATTCAGAAATAATGCAAATGAATCGATCAATCATTAAGTGTTTGAAAGGCTTTTCGATTCATTAGACTCTGGATATTAATTCTGTTCATCCGTCAGACAACTGTCCGCTTATATCACAGCAATTATTTGCGATTAAGTTTGTGATCAAAAAGTTTTTTTATTTAAATTTGATTTAAAATTCAAATTTTTGTTTAACTTTATTAATGAGTTTTGAGAACACAATACAAGTGAGACACGACTCCAAACAAATAGCACTCCAAATATTGAATAACTTAACATGATAATTCAACTATTGGGTAATTAATCATAATTTTTAATGAATTTGACCAGACTAATTTTATTTTGCTCTTCTTGTTTGGTGTTTGGCAACAAAAACAGCATTAGTTATACCTTGGATTTTGTAATTTCATCTAAAAAGACATTAAATTTTTGACAAAAAAAACTCTAAAATTGAGCTAAACTTGTAAACTATGGGCAAAAAACGAAGAAAACATCGGAAATGTCGGTTCACTCATATCTGAGTTAATTAGAAATTTAACCGATTCTCAGATTTGAAGCCAAAAGTCTATTAGCGATGAGTTAATGACGAGAAAAGAAATAACACATTCGCTAAACCGGCAAATATTATACCAGTTTTTGGGCCAAAAAAATGTTTCCGAACCAACGTTTCAGATCATTATGGAAATTAAGAATTTAATTATTGACTTTTAATGGGCTTTTGATTGAAAAATTCTCATCTTTTTAAAACATTTAATCAAAATTCAGTGTTTAGTTCAGTGCTAATCATTATATCGCGGATTAAATTTTAAAAAACCATTTTTATGTTAATCTAACCATTGATTTGTTGGTTGATTTAAAATCTAATAATTCATTCCCATAAAGAAAGGCCTTAAAGTTGAGAGCGTCGGAGGCGCCAGCACTGGCCTAATAGGTGTTTCACCGGATTTAATGAATTTTTTATTGAAATTTATTATATCCTTATTCTGGAAATCTTTTTACTTAATAACGATAGACAAGAGATCTCTTCACTGATCACAGAATAAATTCACATTTTTGAAGGAAAGGTCAAATTTGAAGATAAAAATTCATTCAATTAAGAGGAGTGGACATTGATTTAAACAAAATTTGAAGGATCAACCCAATGAACAACATCTTGCAAGTATCAAAATTTAAATTCGAAAATATGCTAAAATTTAATTGAAGTGAAAAATAAAAATTATTATCTGTCAAACACTTATCATTAAAATCAATTTTGAAATAAGCAGAACACCTTTAGCAAGGTTATGTTAATTTGATGGATAAAAGGTTTAAATCCAAATTTAATTATTTAACTTTAATTACTTTTTAATGGTCTTCGGATGAGTCCAATCCCTGGACATTCTCTTCTATTTCAAGATGAAAGATAAAAAGTATGGCAACTGTTTAATGACGAAAGTCTTGTCGATAGACCGGCGATAAGATTCTCACTGTATTTGATTACCATTTGATAAGATAAGAGAAAACGAGCAAGCTCTTATTTCTCATATAAGTTGTAATATAATCTATAAATACAATTCACATAACAAAACATTTGGACCCAAATTAGTTTCAAAACCGATTATCAGTTTCTGATTGATATGATTGCAGTGATATTGTGGCAAAAAATAGCAAAACTTCCCTATCATTTGAAAAGACGTTTTTTAAGTCTTTAAGAATCGGGAAATGAAGAGCCATTGAAGTCGTGGCCAAATTGCATCTTTGACAATCTCATTTCAATTATTTATTCAAAAATTTAAGCAAATATTCTTATCTGAATTCCGTTTCAGTTAATTGGCATTCCTTTCAACCAAACTATTGATTCGGGTTTTGCATAATTTAAATGCTTTTAAACTCAGGAATAGTTTAATTGCATTACTTTTTTAACTCTTATAGTAAACCAAAGTATAAACCAAAAGAAAATAATCACTCGATTCTTGATATTTATCGTCCATTCACTAAAATTTCAAATAATTATGATTTAAGCAAATTTAAATAACCGGGTAATTGACTTCACTCAGATCAGAGTCGATGTGAAAAAATTTTTGTCATCGGCTTTGGTTTTGATGTTTATTTCGGACACAAGTCCTATATATCGTAAACAAATGATTATCTCTAATCTAATAGGAAAGCCATAAAAAATCGGGCGACCTTTCACTTAATTCAGTGAATAGCAGGAAATTATCGCATTTGGAGCTAGCTCATTAATTAATTGAAGATTGCGTTCGTTTATGCGCTCGGTTGGGCTCACTCTTGAATTTAAATGAGTTTCAAAGCGAGAGGTATTCCTAACCCTGAATTATGTTCAGCTGAGAGGACGCACTCACAAAACTTGATGAATCTGAGCCATCAACTTTTCAATTAGACGAATGCAGATTTCAATTTGAAAATTCCGTTTCAAAACTCTTTAAAATCCTTGCTATTTGTGAAATTGAATAAAAGATGACAAGATAATATTACGAATTTTTCGTTTGAAACACTTAATTCTGATAAAAGGCCAGAACTAACGCACACTTCAAAAGGGAAGGGTTGTAATAAACGGTTCAACGAGTACTTTGCGTTTGAAATTACCCGGAATGGCTTGAAATCAATTACTCAAATCACAGAAATTAAAGAATCAAATCAAGAGATTGTCATACGTGTGTTCCGCCCATCCCTTCTCATCCCATATCATACCATCGAAGCCATGCCAGAGATCACATTAACAGCACATTAAACAACTCATAATTAAAGACATTAATAACCAAATTCTTAAATCATATGCAAAGAAGTACTCCTGAGTTGAAAATTTGCTATTTTTCCGAAAAACTTAAATAAAAATAAAATAAAGTCAAACGAAATACATGTCTGTCGTCTCTAATCAGAAAAAGACAGACATTTGATGAATAAATCTTTGATTTATTGAATTTAATGACAACTTAATGAGAAAAATGCAAAAAATTCGGAATGAGTTTAATATTCATAACCCGAATCAATTTGTAGTGAATTTGTTTGCGGTCATGGATTGCATTTCTGTCGATATTTGTCTCTTAATTACAGGAAAATAGGAAACAATTGATATATATTTGAGACTAAAAACAAAATCTCTGTCTTTTGTGTCTTTCAATGAAATAGTGATACGAATTCGATAAACAATTTTATAATTAACCGAAAACTTGAATTAATGCTCGAATTGTTGGCCACAAAAGGAGTGATAGCCTTAGTGGGTAAGAGCTCCGGCATATCCGCAAATGGGAGTCATAATAGTAAACTAGATTCATATCATTTAAATATTAGGCTCTAATTCTTTGGTCAAAATGTGAATCAAATGCGAAAAAAATAATTGAAAAAATTCATAAAATGTTTGTCTCAATGAAAAGCATTTGTTATTTGCATAAAACAGAGAACCCATTGAACGGTAAGAAATAATAGCGAAGAAGAATAAGAGAAGTTATGGCTCAGGGCTCAGGGCTTTCCTCACAATAGGCAAAGGATATGAAAGGCATCCTTTTGAGAAATAGTGACCCCTATCTGGGCTCAAGTCATAACATTTGATGCGATAGATCCGTACAATACCTGTTTGTCTCTCCAAACATTCAATTCAATAGATGGACGGCTCTTATAATTTGATAAAATAGAAGACATGATTGAAAGTCAAGCGTGAGATGCCTTCCCTCACAAGCGATGCCTCAAAGCGTTTAATGTAGGTCTCTATATAAAAGACACCATCGCTTGACATAACTGTCCTCTTATCACAAATATCACCGCAAACTTTGTTTGATTGAATGTCGACTCTTAGAAGAAAACTCACAGATCAGCACTTAATGCCAGTTCTCCTGTTGACAGTCTGTCCTCATATGTTGTGTCGCATATCCAGAGTCTAAATGTTAATTAATGTAATCAAAAATTAGTTGCCTTTCCAACTATTCTGTGCAATCAATTAAAGCAGTTTTTCTAAGCAATCAGTGATCGAAAGAATGTCTCTTCTCATAGACTGACACCAATTGAAAAAAATAATTTGTCTTTTGGAGTGAATGGCAGTCGATTCCAGTGATTATTGCCATCGAAACCTAATGATCAACAAATGAAGTATTTTGAGCCCAATCTGGTCCCAGAATCGCAACAACTAAATGGATAACTGAGAGCCAGTCGTAAGCGACTACTAATACACTTATTCAACAATAGCAACAAATTAAAGTCATTATATTTGGATGTATTGCTCGGTGAGAATCTTCTCACACTTAGAATTGCTTTTCGCTCTATTCATGTGAATTGAAGTCAAATACACTTATATTGCGATTATTTGCCTCCAAAAGCAAAACTACTGAAACGAATTACTTATGAAAAAATTGAATTACTCTCCAAATAAGTGACATTAGATTACGTAATCGCCGCACAAATGGATGAAATTCGACTATCATTTCGGCCTATTATTGCTCTCCTATTCATTTGTCTGACACTTGGATCAAATCGAGTGACGGGAAGGCCTTACAAATCCAGTAATAGGACCGGAGGCTATATTCCACTTAAGTACAGCCCCCGTACTATAACTGTTGGACGGAATGCTTTGCATGACTTCAATAATAATAATAATAATAACAATAATAATCAAAATCCGATTAACTTAACAAAAGTGAGCGCCAAAAGTGATCTGAACTCTGATTCTGACATATATTCAGATTCTATGCGCTCCGACTCTCGTGAGTCTGAATGGAGTCTTCAATTTGATCCAAACTATTTCGCATCACTTAATGCCGCAAATCATCGGCCAATCGACACAATGGTTGCGTCGCCGACTGATAGTCACTCAAAAGTCAGCTCCGCTTCATCTTCAGGTTCCAGTATTTCGTCGGTCCCTTCCTCTCAGACATCTTCTTCTTCTTCGGGCGAAAATATGTTTTATTATTCGCCGGAAACTTACGGAAAAACAAATCACAAGAACCACAAAACAAACTCTTTTGCATATCTCTATCCGAGCTCTTCCTCCACTTCGACAACGAGTACCACATCTACAACAACCACTCCCTCACCCAAGACACCTCATAATCGTTTTGGTGAGTTTTCCCAGAAAGGCTTCAGTGACAATAGGGGTGATCCCCAATACAGTCAATCGTATAACTCAAATGACAAACACTCAGAAAATTACAATTATGAGGAAAGCCCTGACGAGGAGGAAGAGCCCACTTATTATGACACTAATGAAGAAGTCGGCAGAAAATACTATTATCCCAACAGAAATAGACCCAAACATTATCCGATTCATGATTACTATGGCTCAGACTTGTCCTCAATGCCCACAACTAATGATAATTCAAAAATAAAATCAGTCAATAGTCAGGTCCCTTCCTATGGGGCTCAAGAAGAGACAGACATCGGACATAATATCCATACCTATGAAAGTGGAGGAAATGTCAGGTTTCCATCAAAATATTATGGTAGTGGAACGGGTGCTTACTATCCCTCATATTATTCATCGCAATACCCTATCGCTGGCGCCTCTGAGAGCTCTGGCTCTTCACTTTTCGGAGGCCTCGGAGGTTTAGGAGGCGGTGGCGGAGGAGACCTTCTGCACAGATCTTCCAGTTGGTTAGGACCGGGATTGGCGGGGGTATTATTGGGCTTAGGGCTACCCCTTGGAATTCTAATGGCTTCTATGATACCGGCAATTATGTCAGTGAATCCCATTGTGAGCACTGCAACAGTCGGCAGAAAAAAGCGATTCATTCCTGATTTCGATCTCTTGAACTTCAATAACACTCAAATGATTCTGAATTCTGGAGTTTTAGAGATATTATCGAAGTATGGAATGTCTTCATTAGAAGATCCCAAATGTCTGACCGAAATGTTGTGCACTTTTGCCGCCGAAGGCAGACATTCGAAGAACAATTCGATCCAAAATCTTGTCTACAGTTTAATCGATTTGTAAGTAAACATTGAACTCAAGTATTTTTATAACTTATTTGCAATCAATTGATTTCTAATGGCATTCAAACTATAGGACACCCAACCAATTGGCCAAATGGTTAACAGTGGACACACTGTTCAATGCCGTGAAACGCAATAAGTGTGAACACATCTATCAGTGTATCACTAAGAGAGTGAAATTCGAAGACATAGAGAGATAATTAAGGGATAAAAACTTGCCTCGAGTCTAATAATTGGCAATATTTCAATTTGAAAAATGTGTTCTGTCTTTATAAAGATGTAATACATGTCTCAATTATTTTTGAAAAATAGCAAAATATTAATATTCATCGATAAGAATTTTTGAAAAAGTTAGAGGGTTGCCCTTGCTTATTTAAATATTTAACGAACTGCTAATTATTGTGATATCAACTGATAAGAGACTTTTTCTTATGTGCTGTCAGTCTTTGCTTTTCATTGATTGCCATTAATTAGACTTTAATAATAAATAAATCAATTTTAATGACTTATTTTTATTTATCAGTGGATTGGCACTGGCATTGGCATTGCCATGCTCAAATTATTTGCTAAACTCCAAGTTGAACATAAAAATCGGTTTTGTGAACTCGCTTATGAATAATTAGTGCCAATATTTCTGGTGAAAGGTCATCTATTAAATTATTCAAAAGAGTTAACATTTTCGATCTAATAGATGATTATTTATCTGAGATTAAGACGAAGGTATTAGTCTTTTGTCCATCGCTTGTCTGCATTAATCAATTTCACAGTCATTCGAAAAAAGAATTTGGTTCTTGTTTTTTGATCTGTCATTTCAGACACATTATTACGAATACATTTTCTAATTGATTACAAATTTTATTAGTTTTCTGATCCGATTATCAAACAAATGATAATAAAATTGAATTTAAATAAAAATATTTTTTTATTATTATTAAATTCGTTTTAACTCTTTTTGTCTGCATTTCTCACTAAAGGCTTATATCGACTCTGAGTTCAAAACAATTTTTATCCACTTTTTATCCAATAAGTGGATTACCATCTAATGAATGATCAATTTTTTTGCGAAACTACCCGACAATTGACTCGATTTTATGTTATGTAATATAATTGATATTTTGATGAAAAAAATCTAAACAAAAAGATGAAACCGAAGGTAGAAATCGATCGTAAGGTTTGTGAAGACTAAAAGTTTGGGGCATTTGAGCAAAACTGAGCCAAACATGAGGTCAACGATTTTGTTGGTTTCCTCCGCTTCACTGACCTCTCATTGACTCTTCTCAAGGCTTTAGTTTTTTTTTACTTAATAATTTTAAAAATATTTTTCGTAAACTTAAATCTGAGAACAATTCAAAAGTTCACATTTTCCTCGAATAAATTGTGAATTAAAACTGGTTAAGAGTATTTCAAACTTAAATAAAACGAAATTTTAATTATTTGAAACTCTTTTCACATATAATTCCGTAAATAATTTGAATATTAATTTGGATTTTATTTTACTTTTTATAACAGAAGACTAAAAAAAATCAAATTTTACAGAAATTTAAGGAAAAAGAAAGAAATTTTAGTGAAATAAATATTAAAACAAAATTCAAAATTTAAAAGAAAACATAAAATCATTAATTAAAAGCCTTTCCATCCCTTCCATTCTCGACAAACTTTTCCATCATTGGTCTGAATACTTCTTCTGGTTTTTGATAATACATATTATTGAGAAGATTAGCGAACTCTTCGTTGTGAAGGTATGACGGCTTTGGAGTTGTGCTCTCGGTTTCGGGATTCAGATCCTCATCGGGAGAGGCAGCAGTTGTCGGAGTATAGACAGGGGTCGGCGAAACGTCTTCAGATAACTCATCCGCTTTCTGAAGAAACTCAGAAATCAAATCACTTTCTGTAACCATATATTGGTTGTCGTCTTCTACTACTTCTTCCTCTTCGGGGATTAAATCCATTTGTCGGGAGTTTTCTGTTGGTGTGAACGTTGAATAGCTTTCTTCGGTAGGAGTCGTCAACTCTTGTTCGGTCGTACCTTCGGTTGTGTCGGTTAATGGCATTTGAGTCGTTGTGATAGTTGGTGTCATTTCTCCAATTCTTCGGTTTAAGGGATGGCTCAACAATGAGAAGTCATTTTCAAAATTAATCCTGGCAAGTTTTTTATGATTGAGGGGATATGGCAGAGGAACTAAACCAAAGCGATCCACTTTGAGAGGTAATCCCATCTCTAAAAGACTAAACGGATCGTTAGGTCTGTCGGGCGCTGAAAGTGGTCCGGTTGTTGGTAATGGCACTAATGGCTCGATAGGTCGGTTCTGATTGATTATCGGCTCAAAGGGCTGTTCGATGTTCTGATCGCTTATATTATTGATCGGTGGCTCTAATGAGGAAACTGTAGACAGAGTTTGGTTTTCAGGCGATTCTAAAGTCGCTGTCAATCAAAAAAAAAATTTAATTGAATTATAAGTTTCTGACGAATGTCTCACTTCTTCGGAACCAATTTAATGGGTTTGTTATGAAAAAGCAGTCGATTAGCGAATTATTGAAAACAAATAAAATCAAAATCGAAAATATTTTTGAGAAATTCATTGTTTTTATTCAGTTTTTAAAAACTATTTAACACTTTAGTGATTGAAATGCAAAGAATGACTGAAAGCTTAAAACAAATGAATGGAAAACTTATTTAGTTTTGAAGAGGATATGAAATGATGACAAAAGTGATTAGGACTGGCGTTAAAGGATGTCTTCTTGACTTAGCATAAGTACTGACCCATTGGTCAGTGTTTAGCAGCCAGTGCTGACCTTCATTTGGCTTTTAAAAAAATGTGAGCAGTGGTGGCTCAGGGTAGCCCTGGGCATAAATATGTCAATACATGTATATTCATAAAGGAAAACAGCTTTTAGTGGAAATTCATTTTTTCCCAACTCTTCGTCTAAAAGGCAGAGGCCTTCCACTCAGGCCTTGCCTTCTATTGAATGCGACAATTCTTTGTGGATATCTCTGTCTGACTAACTTCTGGTGGTTTATATTCTGTGGAATTTGTGAATTAATATTAGTCCTCTTGAGTTGATTGACGAGTCGACGTCTTATAAGTGTCTTTGGCTGAAGATAACGGTTAGGCAGCAAACGGCGAGAGGGGTATGACTCCGATGATTGAGCGTATAGTTTATCGCTGTTATAATTCTGTCCATAATAGCGATTATTTTCGTAATTTCCATAATTGACATAACTCTGACTCGGAGTGCCATCTGAGCCATAATTTTGATTGAGAAGACCATTCACTGGATTGCCATTTAATCCATTAATGAGGGAACTGTTAGAGCCCTGGAGAGCCAGCGTTTGGTTCCTGAGCTCCTCTTCCCTTTCCAACCGTATTCTCAATTTTTCTTCGCGTAAGAACTGTCGCCTGAGTCGGAAGAAGTCGGCCTTAAGCTCAACGAAGTGAAGCATAATTCCTGTCAAACAAATCGATATGATTTACATTATTGACAATCATTGGAAACTCAATCAAAAACTTCACCCAAAACAAGAATAATGAGTCCCATCACGAAAATGATTTCCATGAGAGGCAATTGGAAGAGCAAAGAGACGGCTAAATACGATATGCCTCCGAATCCAGTGCCCCCAAGTCGTGGCGTGACTCTCATGTCTGTCCGGTTGGCCAACAGTTCCAAACTCTTATTCTTAAGTCTGTTATTTGAGGCAAAAAACTTGTCCTCAATTTCATGCATGAACACTATGTGACAACTGTCCAACAAAATGAACCAGATTATTAATAGACGGGAAACCAGCATCGTTTTCAAAAGTAAATAGCTTTAGTTTATTTAGCCAAGAGTACTTTTTTCGGTATTCAATTAATTCAGTCGGTATTTTAGATTTTGAAAAAAAAGAAGCAAAAAAAAATTAAATTTAGAACCGATTCACAAAACGGAGTGACTCTTAAACCTTGACATTAGAGACCATTATTCACGGCATGACTTAAAAGATCATTCATTGCATTCATCGTATTATTCATTGTATTTGAAAACTATAGGCGTTAACGAAAACAGTTGTGAGAGGATTGTCAGCACAACTATAAGGAAGTATTGCTTTTAAATTAGTGGTGAATAAGAAACTTAAATAAACGAATTTTTGTATACCGGATACTAAACAATAATCACTCAGTCCCTGGAAAAGCCAGGACTCAATCAATGGATTGGCCGGTGATTTAAACACCACTTCTTAATCAATACTTACACTCAAACTGTTCGCCAATTAATACATTTCTTTAAAATTGTTTTAAGATTTGAATTTTAACCGAAATCTCTCATAATTTGTGTCTTGATTAGAGATTTTTGCTAAGAATAATTACAGTCATTAATTTTCCATAAAATGATGGATGGGTTAAGTGTTGCCAACCATTTTTTAGCAAGAATAAAAAACTTTGAATTAAGCGATCAGAATATATACATATGTTTTGTGCGTTTAGTTACGCGAAGAAAACTCTTTAATAAAGATAGTAATCAAGCGTTGAATGAATGAAAATAATGAATATTTTCTTCTCTGATAATAATTATTAAATTGAGTTTTATTTGAGAGAAAACGTCTTAAATAAATACATATTTGAAATCATATTCAACTGAATTCATCTAACATTAAATGACTATTAAAATGGATTAGTTTATGATTATAGAGACAAACATTGTTTGCGAGAAAAGTATTAATAAATTACATATAATTTAGTGAACTCTTTCGGTTTAACCGAGACTTTTGAGAAACGACATCAGTTCCAGAGTATCAAACGGTGCTCTGCACTTGAACCTTGTGCGACAGTTATCCTGGTCATTGTTCATCGCTCGTTGAATGCCATTGAGAATGTTCTCATAAAAGCCTCGATCGTATGAAAGATTCAAATAACTGTAATGAAGTCAATGAATAATTTGAT
>JAQGBD010000019.1:0-78180 GCA_034698165.1 Punctoribates punctum
TATTAGAGAGAAATTAGTTTGTCTAGCACAGACTTGGCCTCAATAATCTTGAGTGAGAACATTGAGGCCAAGTCTGTGCTTTGCATTAAGCAATCCCATTGACCTCATATGAGAGTACAGTTTGGGACAAACTTTTGCTGACAAATGATTGAGAAAAAGCATTTATTAAGTCTACAAAATATGAGTGAATTTATTTGCGTCACTCGTTATATAGATTTCTCGGCGTTTAGTTCACGAACTCTACCAATGATTTGAAGCATAAATGCCATCAAAAAAATAAAGTCTCGAATGAAATACAAAAATAATTATTATTTTCTCTCAATTCAAGAAAATGAACAAAAATTTTAATTTATTTTACATTTAATACAATATTTAGTGAATATATAAATAGTTTTTTATAGATTGCAGTTTAGTTTTAAATTAATTATAAATTGTATTCAAATATATTCCCGATATTTATATCCGATTTAATGGCAATTTGTGATCATTTTCTTAAATGATTTATCGCTTAATCTCTGATTGTTTTTCGACAATAAATCCGATTAATAATCAAAACAATGTTTGAAATAATGATTTTAATTATGAACTGAGTGTTGATTAATATTATTAATAATTTTATGTCTGATTTGGATTTAATTTCTCTCAATTTGAAGACAAGACAACAATTTTAACCATTTTTAGTGCAAATACTCTACGATTCATAATATATGGAAATATGATTTGATTTTTGCCGAAATCTATTTCTCGTGTATTGTTTGTCAACTCATCAATTGATCCGAGAGTTTAACAAATGGTTTTACCGCAGATTTGATGCAAACATCAGTTTTGTGTCCGAATCTGAAGACCAAAATGTCTCAAAACGATTGTCTTAAATATGACGAAAGTGTGAGAAAAACGATTGAGAATTGTTTGACGGCTCAGGCGATGATTGATATCAACGCCAAACACTTGGAAGGCCTGAGAACCGAGTGCGCCATCACTGCAGAACTCACTCAGCATGAGATCCGAGCTCTTGAGGTATGTATTCTCAAAATTATCTTCTCTGACATCAATTGATTGCATTTATGGTTTGCAGACAAAACTGGTCCAGTTTTTTAGCAGACAATTGGTCGCCAAAAAGAAATTAAACGGAAGTAACAGTATTTCAGAACTCAAACCGTATCCACAACTGAGGCAATGGCTAAGAGTCGTCGGTTTGGGGGAGAAGTCAATCAATGTTAGGCTTAACTCTTATTCGCTTTTCTCTCGGTTTTAATTTGTTTTGATTTTCAGGCAATTTGTGATCAAATAAAGAGTTTCGACGCTTTACTCAAGTCTTCAGAACAAGAAATGAAAGATATTTTACACGAAAACGAATCGCGTGAAGAAGAGATCCGAAGAATACTAACGGCTCACAAGAATTTGAAGCTATCTGTCGATAGACTGATGGCCGGGGATTCGCTGGAGTTGGACCTACACTGGGATTCCTGGGACAGAACCACTTCTTCATCGAACGCTAACTCAATCACATCGTCAGCCACTGCTTCGCCACGAATTAGTGGTCGGAACAGAACTATGCGGACATCAGTTCCTTCTGAAGATATACTACGAAACAGTCCGCTCTCTCCGCCGCAATCGGCTGGTCTCTGGTCTTCAAACACTGGTTCCTATATTTTGAATCCAAACTCAACTAATTTAATGGACTCCAGGCGTCCGACACCCCCTCCAACCCCTCCCGTAACGAGTAAAAAGAACAACAACTCTGAACGCAAGTTCCCGACAACACCGCCACCAATGAAGAAGCTTCAGACGAATCTTTTGGCGGATCCGTTCCCTTTAGGGAGAAGCCGTTCACATGAGGAACATTTGGCGCATCGAATAGAACCGTTAGATCCGGCGGTGGCTAAGTATGACTCAGTTTTACGTTTGAATTCCGCTTTTGATAATAGATTAGAATTGATTTGATTTTAGACTCGTTTTCAGAGTTAAGTCAATTGATTGAAAGCATGTCTTTGTGTTAAACTATTTATATTTTTCTTCTTTTTTTTGCCTGAATTCCAATTGTTTTGCACCCGATTTGCGATTTTGTTGCTTCGAATGTGTGTTTTGCACCAATTATTAGACAATTGCTTCTCAAGTATATAACGAATACCAATCATAACCATCACAACAGTTTAGACAATTTACCTCATCATCGGCGTCGGTTGGCCACTGAGCCCGGCTTAGGTTCGGTGTCACCTCTGACCACATCTCCGTCACGATCACCACCTGTAGTCAGTCCTGACCAACAGCACGATAACTGTTTTGCAGACACTCCAGTGGCGCCAAGAAGTCCCCGTTCGCACGGAATGGCGCACTCAATACACCATCGGTTCAGTACTACTATGAAAATCAACAGCACTTGTAATTTGTGTGAAAAACCGATGTTTATTGGATACAAATGCAAAGAATGCAAATACCGGTGCCATCGCGACTGTGTCGACAAAGTGCCCAATTCTTGTGGTCTCCCCAACGAGTTGGTCGATGTCTTCAAACAGACTATCAATTCTGAGGAAAGGCGTTCACCGATTGTTATCAGTCATCATATGTCGACAATTAGTGGCAGTTCTCGAACTCAAAGTGAAATAATGAGCCGAAAGGTTCATAAGAAGAGAACGCATTACAACCAACCCATCGAACGCATAGCTCTTCCCTTCTCTGCCGGACACGACTCCTCGTCCAACACCTCATCGTGTAATTCATCGACGCCTTCATCACCAGCTCTGATATATCCATCAATGCCTTCAACACACACTCCTCCCCAGTCAGCTACTCGTCAGCAACAGTTCCAGTTTCCAGACCCCATACCTTCCAATTCACTGACATATACTTCGACTTCGAATACCATTCCATACAACGAGAACTTTAATACAACGGATGGAATCACTATTGAAACGAAACCTTTCAGTGAAAGTGAAGTGATTGACACTCAGAAGAGTACAGACAGTGATAAAACAGTTTCCGGCACTTCTGGCTCCGGGAGTACTGACTCTGAGAAGACTTTGGCCGGACGTGTCGATAGTCAGGACAGTCAGGCTTCAGATATTGATCCAAATGATAAGTCGTGGCCGCGACAGAACAGCCTAACGCTCAGAGAGTGGGACATACCTTTTAATGAGCTTAAAGTTGAGGACCCGATTGGGACGGGAAGGTTTGGAACAGTGTTCAAAGGGAATTGGCATGGCTCAGTCGCCATCAAAAGGCTTAATATGAATAATGTGTTGGACGACAAGAGAACAATAGAGTCGTTTAAGCAGGAAGTGGCCACTTTCCGCAAAACCAGACACGACAATCTGGTCCTGTTTATGGGCGCCTGCATGAAACCGCCCCATTTGGCTATTGTTACCTCTCTCTGCAAAGGGATGACTCTTTACACTCACATCCATTTGCGAAAAGACAAATTCAATTTGAACCGGACAATCATCATTGCTCAGCAAATATGTCAGGGAATGGGTTATCTTCACGCGCGAGGAATTGTTCACAAAGACCTTAAGTCCAAAAATATCTTCTATGAAAACGGAAAGGTTGTCATCACTGACTTCGGACTCTTCTCTGTCGCCAAACTGTGTGTCGGCAATAGGTTAGTGACCACCCCTTCCATATGCGGTTCACTTTATTCAATACTTTGACAGAACTGGCGATTGGTTAACGATACCAAAGGGATGGCTCCCGTATTTGGCACCAGAATTAGTCAGAAGCCTAAGGATTCACAGTCAACAGGAGAACGAAGAGTTGCCCTTTTCTACAGCCACTGATGTCTATGCTTTTGGGTCTGTCCTCCGCATAAGTTTTCCAATTAATCAACTTTTGATCATTAGAACGGTTTGGTACGAGTTATTGCTGGGCGAGTGGCCCTTCAGAGGACAGCCCTCAGAGGTGATAATATGGCAGGTGGGCAAAGGCGTCAAACAATCCCTTATCAATCTTCAGGCCTCCAAAGAGATTAAGGTTTCTATTCGTTGATTTGGTCACAAAACTAATGAGTACTTCACTTAAAGGACTTACTGATGATGTGCTGGTCATTCAAAGCAAGCGAAAGGACAGAATTTAGTAAACTATATGAGATTCTGACCCGATTGCCAAAGAAACGTTTGCAGAGAAGTCCTTCCCATCCGATTCATTTGTTGCGTTCCGCGGAATCGCTTTTCTAATTAAGTGTAGATTTAATTAATTTTATTATTATTTTAGAGTTTTATTCAACAAATCATTAAATTATTAGTGATTCTCAATATTTTATACAATTGTCGGGAACTCCAATATTGACCGACAGAACTGACCCCTCTTTTCACTGTTCACTTGATTTCAATTCAGAATTGGTTTTGTGGTTCGCATCGAAATCAAACAAATGTCGACTCCTTTTGAGTTTTCCAATGATTTGAATCCTTTCTGATGTGAATCGCGACTAATGTCTGAAACGGCTGTCAATCGATAGTCTTTTTGCGGCGAATATTGTGAACAAAACAATATTTGATGGAATGAATGGTCGAAAATACTATTTATTTTTAAATGTCTTTAACTGTGATGTTATTCCACGCATTAGTCGATGCCGTCATTTAGTGACCATTAATTCTGACCACAAAACAAATATAACATTTCTTTTTCTGTACACTTATTGCAAGAAAAGACAATTTTTGGTTTAAATGACCGAAAAGTAGTCAATTATTACACATTTAAAATGTATTTAATTGAGAGAAACCGAAAACAAATCATTGATTTCATTGCAATTATTTTGAGAAACAAATGATTAAAAAAATTAAAATAAAATGTAAACAAAATTATAAATAATTTATATTTGAATGTAAAGTAAAATCAATCATAATTTGAGTGCATTATTACGACTCTTATAACAAATCTGTGTTCAAAATATTTTAAGTAATCTATTAATTGATTAGTTTTTGTATTCATTTTTCTCTTTTAACAATATTTTCATTTGAGATCATATTTTTAATCAATAGTAAGACTAATCATAAAAACAAAACATCTTTTTGAGGACGGATTCACTTCAATCAATGTCCGATTCAAATTTCATTGACCACTGAATCGCACGAAAGATATTTTAATTCAAACATTTTGTGATTCTTTGAATGTAAGCACTATTTTGTGCTCAGATTTATTGATAATTAAAACAAATGATTATTTCAACAAATATTTTACACTTATTTCAAATTCAACTTTAATTCCAATCAAACCTTTCAATGATTTAATCATTTGGTTCTTCAAATCAAAGGCTTTTCCCGAAAGCCATCGAACTTCCGAATCGGAAATACTTTTAACACTGAATTCAAATTCAAATTCAATGAAAGAATAAAACAATTAATTGATTTAAAATACATTTTATTTGGAGTGAAATATCAAACTAAAAGCCAAATGAAATGAATTTAAAAATACTTAAATTGAGAAATGATTTAAGAGATAAGACGAGAGAAACAATTGAGTAAATGAACGGCAAATCAATTTCCGGGATCGAGAGGTCCTCTTATTCTGCGAACAACTCTGAGATCTTTCGGCATAATTGTAACTCTCTTTGCATTTATGGCCACAATATTTGTGTCTTCGAAGAGAGCGATGAGATAGGCTTCAGTGGCCTCTTGAAGAGCCAACAGTGCGTTTGCCTGCCATCGGATATTGTAGTGATTGATGTCCTGAACCACTTCTTTTACGAGTCTAACAAATGGCAGTTTTCTCAGCAAAAGATCGGTTGTATTCTGGAAGCGGCGGATCTCTCGTAAGGCCACTGTTCCCGGTTTGTAACGACGAGCTTTAATTAGTCCCCCACTGCCCACCGTTCGTCCCTTTTTGGGAGACGACGTCTTTCGCTTTTTGGCGCCCAATTTCTGCTGCTTTTCTGCCAAAACTCCAGTTTTGTTAGGAGTGGACGTATTGGCCGTCACTTTAGCCGGTGTTCGAGTCATCCTTTTAAACGATTATTAATTCAAATCAAAACAAATCAATTGAATTAACGATTTTTAAATTAAAACCAAATAATTTAATTGACGTTTGTTTTCATATAATCTTAAAACCATTTCATTGGTTGTCATTCACACACTTTTTATGATTGCGTTTAAAAGTGACGCATAGTTTACGTCAAATAAAATCAACATTTGTTGCCTCCCTTTCCCTTCCCTTTCGCTAAAAACTTTGAATTCATCCCATTATTAGAAATACGTTATTATTGACAAACAAATGACTGACTAAAGTAAGTGCTGTCCTCTGATGTTTACAAAACACTTTCTATAAGTTAATCAAAATTTAATTTTATTTAAAGCGTTTGTAAATTAAATTTAATATATTTTATTAATTATTTTTCAAAATCTTTAAATTAATCAGACTTTAGGCTCATTAGTGACTCACTACTAATGATATTAATTTTCTTATTCATTAATCTCTCGGTAATTGAGTTTTGATAAAAGTTTGAATTTATTTGAATAAATCATTCGCTAATATAAAGATTTTTTGGCTTTAATTTAAATATAAATGATTTGTACTTTAGATTTGATATTATATTCAAATGTATGAAAAGGCAATTACTCTGAAGAAAAGTATCAAAACTTTTGATTAGAAGTTCTAAAAATAGCGGTAAAAACGATAAGCATTTGCAGAGACGAACAAAAGTGGTTGGAATCCAGTGAATCACTTTCACAATAATTAGCTCTAAATTAGTTCTGATTTCAGTTTTACTTTCAAATGAACGCCAATTAAAACAACGCTTTCTCTGAAAACTTTGTTTGAATCTTAAAATCGAGAAAAAAATGATTTTAATCAAAGGGTTACTTAATTTCAGGTGAAAGCTATAGAATAGTGTATTTGTCTGCCAACTGATCGTCTCTGATATGAACACGACTTGACTGAGCGCTCGAACGAAGTATTCTTTTTATCAAATTATTTTCGGAACGGATTTCAAAGTTCTTTAAACCATATATTTCTTGTATTTAATCAAAAAGTCTTTTCTTACTTTTATTTACAATATATTAAACTTTAATTAATATTCGATAGATTTGTAAATAATTTAAGCAAAAAGTGATTTCGAACCGCAATAAGAAATTTAAAAACAATTTACATAATATTTATAGAGATATAAAGATTATAATACAAACTGAATGTAAGGCTAATCGATGTGTTCGTGTTGTGCCTCCGCTTCCCTCCAATTATTCCGAACCGTTTCGATAGTAGTCTTAAACAAATTTGATTTTCCGAACAAATATCCGAAACAAATGATAGCGAAAATCCAGGCCATGACTAACAGATAATCAAAACGGAGTTCGGGTGTACTCGAAAGTGGGCCCAATAGGTCAGCATCGGTTAGATTTGTGGCCATCACTGGTGATAAACCCGTCAGGTGTTGAATATAGGCTACAAATCCATCGGTAGTGGGGTTCGTGTCGTTGACCTTTCCCACAATCTTTCCATTGTGAAAGAATAAGATCGTTGGAACCCCTACTAAGCCATACCTCATATTCACACTAAACAAACATTAAATTTCTTAATATTCACACCTTTTTTGGAAATCAAAGGATTGTCAGACCTGTTCATACCGTAGGCATCGATCGCCAGTACATTAAACTGCGGGTAAACTCTTCCCAAAGCGTTGTAATATTTGGCATATTTTGCACTAAAAGGACACCACTTATAGAAGAACATAACGACAGTGCAAACGGCGCCAACACTTTGACTAATATTCGGTTTACTCTCCAAATATTCGGAAAGTTTTGCCGAATTGACTAAAATTACGGTCGAATTGATTTCTGTGGTCTGAAAGAAAAGTTCAGAGAATTGAGAGAAGAGTTCAAAGACTTTCAAAATTTAGCGCTTCTTTGAAAAAATAGGAAATATATTGAAAGCAATCAGAGATGGAGTAATCGATTGATGGCAATGGGGTTAACTTAAAAACGTTACACTCAAAGGAGTGGGGGCTCAGCAGTGAATGCCAAACATTTAAAAGCCTTGAGTGAAGAATGGGAAGTGGCGAAAGTGGTCGAAATCGGTGGTAATAATAAAGTTTATGGCTGTGATGGCTGTTATGCTGTGCAAACCTAACCCCAGAGAGAATGCGTACATATTTATGACGACAAATATTTTGTTATTTAATTGATTTCGAGTGAAATGCGTTAAAAGCGTTAATATTGTAAATGACTATAGAATTATATAGAGATAGAAAATAATGTTGAGTTTCTATAGAGAGGACTACAGAGCTATAGAGCTATCACTTGTCGTCCACACAACCGACGAGAACTCAATTAATATAACAAAAGTGTAATAGTTTTTAATAGTTAGTCGTGTGTTGTGTTTGTTGTATGTGAGCGCACATTGCGATCAATTACAGCGTAAAGGTATTGACCAAAAGCAAGCACTGGTTAATACATACAGACATTGGTTAATATATTGTCGAATAAGTGTTAATAAAACTCGATTAAAATGAGTGTAAAAAAGTGCTCAACATTTGGCCTGAAATTGATTTGAAAAACGCTGTAAATAACCACTTCTTTACTCAACGCTATCAACACATTAAGTGATACATAAACTCAAAGAAGACATTTGTTTGATATTTAAATAATATTTTTAATAACTTTAATGTCGTTTTGTCTCAATTTGTTCATAACTGATATTTTAGTGTCAAATATATGTAACCATTGATTACAAAAAGTGAGTCCCATTTTAGTTGAAATTCAATGCAAACATATTTTTACCCAAACATTGATTTTTGACAAAAACAAAGACTAAATCCAATCTTTAATTAATTGGTTTGCATTTGAAAACTGTTTTAATCATAATTATAATTATTATTATTCGCTTCTAATTCTCTTTTGTCTCTCTTTTTTCAAATATATTTATATTTATTTTGAATCTCTTTTTCACATATTTCAGGGACAGTCAAAACGCAATGTTTTTGCCAACAATTATAACGCAAATCAATTGAATTTAAAAAACAGAGAAAACAAAAATCATTTGATCTTTAAATACGACTAAATAATAATTATTTGATTCAAACAACGATAAGAATTAATTTTAAATATTTCGTATAAATTATGGATTTCTCTCAAACCGATTGTCTCTAAATTTCTATACTTTATATAGAATTTAAAATTTAAAAAAATGGATTTCCTTTAAAACGTAAGTAAAAAGTATTAAAAAGGTATTCGACTAATGTTTTGGTTATAAAAATAGTAAAAACGAGAAAATGCTTTAATGTATTAAAACTACTATTAACTGGTTTTTTGAGTTCAATCGAGAGATTAATTGATAATTTAGTTATTGAAATGAATTATTTGAGTCTTAAACTAAAGTATTATTTTGTTTACACATTTCTAAAGAATATCAAATGTTTTCTTTTTTTCCCGAGAAATATATGAGTTTTCTCTGAATTTAATGAAATTAAATGAATATTAAATTTCAATTCAAAATCCTTGAACTCATTGTAAACAAGTATTGATGAAAGAGAAGAGAAGTACATAATTAGAGGGAAAATACCCCTTAATATAAAAACTGGTTAATTATATACATTCTCTTTGTGTTTAAATTTAAACATAGAATTGAACTTTAATTTTGTTATTATTCAAGTTTTAGAAGAAATTATTTCTCATTTGAATCCAAAAAACTTTTTATTTATTCCTTTGTTTGGAGTCAAAGGATTTGAGGGAAAGAGAAACAAAATTTGCATAAAATATAAGTTTATTGACTTAAGAGTCAGTCTTTACAACTGTAGAGAAATTCGAGTGAAATACTATTTAAATGTTAATTACTGTCAAAACCAATTCAGTAATAAATGAGTGAAAATTGTATTAATCTTTTGATTTATGGCCCAACAGATTGTCTGATAACGAATCGAATTATTAGTTCTTCAGCAATGAGTCGAACGAATCTAAAGCAACAGCTGATGAAACAGCAACTCATTCAACAGGAGCTCCGGGAGAAACAGTCTCAGCATCCCATGAGTCAATCACTTCAGGCATCCCAACGCCAGGCTCTTCAGCCACAGCACACATCTGTCCAGTCATTAAATCTACAGCAGTTCCCTTCGCTCATGAATTCGCATCAATTGCTTCAAAAAGTACAACACAACCAACAGATGAGACAAACCTTAGAGAATCCGACAAATTATCATATGCTTCAAACCCAACAGAAGCAGTCAGTCAGTCCTCACTCGCATTCATCCCATTCATTGCACTCTCAGTCTGTGCCCAATGTGACGACACAACTCTCGCCCAATTGTCACCCGAATCAGGAACAGGTTCACCAAACCACTGGTCATTCGCTGTCATCAACGGCTTTGGGTCCACAGTCTCCGTTCCCACTGAGTCCGGACAGCCCTCTGTCAGCACCGCCAAGTTCTGCCTGTTCCACATCAGAATTAGATGACGTTTTCGATGTTTTGGGCGGTTTTGACAACAGTAATGTCAGTCAAATGGTCGGCGAAGAAGATCTGGTCGGTGCCATTGCCGCCACTCTTCCCGCAGATATGAATTACTTTATGGAAGAGCCGCCGACAACCCCCACACACAACGCTGGCAACATCTCATCGTCTTGTCCTCAACTGACTGAACAAGAAATGAAGGCCTGGCAGAAGGACAGGCAAAAGAAAGACAATCACAATCAGATTGAAAGGCGCCGCAGATATAACATTAATGACCGCATCAAAGAGTTAGGAACTCTTCTGCCCAGAGGTGAAGACACCAAACATTACGATCTCGTGAAGGATATGAAACAAAATAAGGGAACTATTCTTAAAGCATCGGTGGATTACGTCCGACTCCTTAAGAGGGAAAACATGAGATTATGTGAACAGGAGAGGAAATACAAAGAAATGGAGAATAACTACAGGACTCTCCAGTTGCAGATGCAAGAGATGCAGCTCCAGATGAATAGCCCACAACAGCAAAACCTTCAACAACAGCAACAACAACAACAACAACAAAACCAGACCTCAAATTGGAATCAAATGGTTTGTCATTTGTTTGAATTAAACTAACGGAACAACTCTTATGTCATCTTTGATTAGATGTTAGATTGGATACAATTATCTCAGTTTAAGAGTTACTAATCACTTATCACATGAATAAAGATGTGTTGAGGTGTGGCTAATACTCCATTTTTGTGATGATAGGTAAACACCAATTCGAGTCTTCGCTGTACTAATAATTTGGACAATTCTTTGGACAAATTGTCAAAAAGCGATCCATTCATTCAAATCCCTAACTCTCTGGGTCTGTCAGAAATGGACACAATTGCTGCCACACAAAGTCTGCAGCGAATCATTAAACAGGAATTTGCGGCACCGGCTTCGCCGATGTCTCCGAGTCAGGCGAGTTCTGGATTGGGTTCGTCACTGCCGTCGGCCAGTCCCGCTCAACACTACTTTCACTTCAATGAATTAGGACACGACCCCATACTGTCGGCGGCTTCGCTCAACATCAAAAACGAGTCCTATTCACCGCAATCAATGGATATCTGCCACTGAATTGTTCCTCTTTTGCGGACAACTCTGACATTTGACACAAACATAGATTCATTGCATGTTTTTGGGTCTTATGCTTCCATTAATACTATTATACGATTAAAATATAAACTAAATATTGTTTTGTCAAAAGCAGACCATTCATTGGATCAGTTAATGTGCCACTCATTGAATCTGCAAAACATTAGTTTTCAGTTCTCATTCTCTCAAATATTAAGATATACTCATCAGAAGTCAAATATAACTAATCATAAAAACCCAAAATATTTTTGACAGAAAAGGTTTCGACAAAACTATTGCCTCAAAGAAAAGAGAGAAACAAAACTATTTTGTGTAAAAAATATTTTAATTATCAATTCTGTGCTCTTATCATAAATTTTGGCAAATATTTGTAATTTTTCAAAACTATCCTCACTTTAGAGCCGTTATCACAAACAGAGGACACGTTTTTTCAAAACCTTTTGACTTGATTTTCATTCGCAGTTTATTTAAAGGTTTTATATTTATTTTCAATGATTTCATGTTTTGATACAAACTTAACGACAATTTTCTGTTCGATTGATTGCATTACTGAAAGTTAAGGCAAACTATAAGTCATGTGTTATGTCTCTCACACTCAGAATACCACAAAATGAGCTCAATTTTTAATTAAGTTTTTATTATAATTATTAATCAATTATTACTGTTTTGATGTTTGAGATTATTATTTGTTTTACTTATTTCGATACAAACTTTTAAAAAGATATCAAAATTATTGATTATATTCTTATATAGAATTCAATGAAATAGCTTTTAATAGGATTTTTCAATTGATTTTCTGTTAATTTTTGGTTTAAATATATTTTAGTAATTATTATATCAAACGAAATGACTTTTAGTCCAAATCACAAAACGATAAAAAAGAGCCGAAAATATGTTTTGTATAATAAACAGAGGATTAGATATTGATTACTGAAAGGTGAAAATCAAGTCAACTAGTAATTTAATTTTCCATAAATTCGATGTTTAAGTCAAACAAATTAATAAAATCATTAAAATACAGATAATTTTTCAGACCATTTAAGTTAATCTAATGTTTGAAAACTCAAATCAATTGAGTATTCATTTTTCCGATTCATTAACAGATCGGAGCAAATATTTACACCGAATTCAATAATCAAATACAATGTACTCGTTATCTATGGAGACAAAGTCCGAAAGCGAATAACTCCACACAAAATGACACAACATTTCCATATATATCAACACTCTTTGGTCGAAACCAACAAAACCATTGATTGTCGACTCGACTCAATTCAATTAAAATAATGGGCTATAAATTTGGAGAAAATTATCAAAATTTTAGGAAATTATTTCAAATACCGAACCGACGATTACTTATCATAAGTTATCACTCATTTGGAACTTTCCATCAATTTATGATTCAAATTAAGACTTGAGGTAAGTATTAAAAGATGTCCGATAAACAGCTCATAAAAGAATAGGAGTCCAAGTAATCAATAAAATTAAATATTAAATCTTTGGCTCATATTTTGTTATCAATTGATTACATCGGACACAACTCATAACTTTGAGCCATTAATTAATGATAAAATCGATTTGTCGCTCGAATACATTGGTATTTGAAAGTGAGAAAGGTACATTTCATGAATAATCAAATCAGTAAACAAATCTTTGGGGGTTAAAGACTAAACAATAGCTAATAAATTATTACTAATAATTGATTAATTTATATCCGATTTTTAAATAAACGAATTTCACCGCAAAATTATTTTAAAATTATATAGAAAGCAATCTATTTATAAAGTTATCAATGCAAAATTTTGAAGCATACTTTTATGTCGACATCAAATACACCCTGAGTATATTCTAGATTCTAGAATAAGGTAATATTTTTTAAAACTCGAGCTCATTAATTGTGTACAAATATATTGACTGCCATTCGTTAGTTTTAATTTCTCACTAATTCTATATCGATTGTGAGTATAGATTAATTTGTACACAATAATTGTCCATGCTCATATCAAACAATGGACAACAAATGGTTCCAAAGCATTAAAAGGATTGTCTTCAATGTATTTTCAAAAGAGGCAAATATTTTAGTAAATTATTGGACACCGAATGCAAAGTTAGAGCTCTTTGTTAGTAAATAAATAGATGACCTCCGGGTATATCGAATCGAAATAAACATTTAATTTATTGAGAAATTATATTTTGTACTTGCTAATTGCTTCCAATTACATTGATTTGACATCAAATATATTAAATTCAATAATTTTTGGACAAAATTCGTCGGAAACCCCGACTAAAATATGTTTGTGATTATTAAATATCTGGTTTTCTGCCTTCTATTCATCTGAGGTTATGGCAGGCTTTGTGAGGTTTTGGGAGGCAAACCCCAAACAGCAAAACGAGTCAATTCGCGAAAAAATGTGAGACTGAGTCCAATTGAGAGGACCGAGAGTCTGACCACTTATACAGACATTATATATGACTCAAAATGTTTAGAAAGCATTGATTGTTAGCATTGATACAAATTATAGCCGTCTTTACGGCAGATATCATATCAATCGGTTGATTCCAATTTGGTTTCAATCAAATTGTGGAACAGATGTCTATTTCTCGATATTTCAAAGTAGAGTAAAGAAGAGCTAATGGTTTATGTCTGACCTGATTATCGGCCAAATATGAGTTGACTGGAGTGCAGTTAACTTTGGATTCTTGAGTCGAATTCAATTTGAAGACTGTGTCCAATAGAGTGTCGTTAAGACCTATTAATTTGTCCGCCGATTCGTTTTGTGACTCAAACGAATCACTTATATCCGAAGGAATTGACATCAGTTTGAGGTTAGTGTCTGTCGTATTATCTGTTGATTCAGATGAAGACTGGATCTGATTATCGGTGATTTCCATTGGATTTAACTCTGAGTTATCTCCCAATTGACTCGAATTTAACCCTTCATTGATTTCATTGATTTCGTTGTTTTCGGACTCATTTGCGGCCAAAATATTAACATTTAAGACAATAAAAGAGATGAAAATCGATATAAATTGTCTTTTAGTGAACACAAACAATAAAAACATAATTCAAATACAATTCAATTCAAAACAAATTTAATTTTGGATAAAATCATGCGATTTGTCTGACATGTGATCTAACCATCAATTACGTCAACTACTCATTGCTTTTGAGCCCTTGTTTATTACCCAGGAATCAATTAAATAGATCCAGCACATATTTACAAATAAGTAGACGACATTAACAAGATTTTTTTTTTTAAATTTTCAATTCGTTTTTATAAATAAAATTCTACTGAATGTGGGTTTTCTGAAAAAAAAATTGCCAGAACCAATTTTGTTGGTTGTTTTATAATTTGAAACCGATTTTATCGTTTTGGAAGAGAAAACAATCTAGGTAGATAGATGGCTGGCAAGTTAATAAATTGATAACAATTATTTCATTTGTATAAAAGGAAATAATGAGTTTCAGCCAAATCATGGGTTTATTTATTGCATTTAAATGTCTGTTATAAAAACTTCGATGATGACCAAGCTCATTAAAGATCATCATCAGCTCATCAAAAAGCACACAAAACAGGTTTTGCAGAAATCCCGTATCAAATGGTTTTAATTTTACTTAAAGGAAATGTATTTCGAATTTTGTATAATTTATTCAAATTGTGAGTAAATCCCCGCTATGTCTCTGAATTGCCTTGATAATCCTCTTAATTTAAAATGCAAATATTGTAATAGAAAATACCCAGAAATAGTAGTAATCGTATGACTTCTTCCAATTTAGGATAATATTATCAGATTTAGTTAAGAGCAGTTTGTTTTGATCTGCATTTCATTGTGGTTTAGGACAGGATTTTCCGTCTTTTCCTCTTTCGCTCATTTTTTGGTTTAAAACATAAATAAAATCGAGGGAACACCTGATATCTAATCAATAAGTAATCACATGAAAAGGTGTCCTCTATTTGTTAGACAATTGAGAGGATTGGAAGTCATTATCCTCTGGCAAACCCAGATGTGGACTCACTCTCATGACATATGACATAAAGAGGTCGTCAATCATACCAATGAATATAATCTGAAATTAAGAGCACAACCGTTGGAAAAACACAATCAAACGCTAGAATATAATTATCTGAATTGAGAACGAAAAAAGTGATCACAATTTTGAACTTTAAAATCATTATTTGAATAAAAATTGTTTGAATTCAATAATAGAGAACTTATTTCCAGGAAAACAATTACTACTTATGAATGAATGAATGACTCAATGAATACCAGTTTTTCCTAAACCACTCTTTTGAGACCAGAGTTCACTAAAACTTTAATTAAAAACAAAACAAATTAAAAAACAATTAAAATTGAATTTTCATAAAGAATTTTATTCTTTTTTTATTCGGTTTAATTAGTTTTCAACATAATTATAAAAATTAATTTTAAATTAAAAATTAAACTTATAATACATTTGATATAAATTTGAAATTTTAAAAACTAAAAAAGAAATTCAAATAATGGAAAATAATAATAATAGTAATGAAAAGTGAAATTATGACAAATGAAAACATGATTTTCAATCTTTGGAGTAAGAATTACGTCCACCAGAAGAACAGAACAATTGGTTAATTAGAAAAAACTACTAATTCTTGTAATTATATAAGACTTAAGTTTGAATCCTAAGAGAAAATAGTCTAATGAATGGAGAAAATCAAGATTCAGATAATAGACTAGAAATTTAAAGTTCAAATCAATAGAACTTTGTGTGACATCAAAGTTATCGGAGAAAAACTATTTTAGACAAAATTCAGTTCATATGTTGTGCTGTTTTGTAGTCAAATATCGTTAATAATTGATTAGAGTTATACTTAATATCAATTAAAATAAAAATAAGGATAACATTAATTAAAAGTGTGGTAAAAGAGTGGACGCGTTTGAATGGTTTGTAATAAAACACAAGTTTTTCAGTTCGTATCAGAAGAGGAAAACAGTTAAGAAGTTTTTTAATTAGAAATTTGAATCACAATTATATTAATAGCAATTATATAATCAAAATGACTGACTAGTAGTGACTTTGAGGCCATTTTTCGTATTTGTTTTGTCTTCATATTCACAATGCATTTATCACGAGATCAAAGATCAGTTCAATTAGAATAATAATAATATTTCTATAATTTCGTAATTTGTTTGTTAGGCCAAAGTCCTACCTATTATTTAATAATTAATTTGAAAAACTAAACTATCAACTAATAGCTACCTGCGAATCGCCAAATATATATAATAATAATAATAATGTATTAATATATATATGTATTTATCGCAATATCTTTCTTCAAATATCAGATAGAGTTCAGAGTTCTGTGTTTTTCACTAAAATAAGCAGAAAATCACAGAACGTAAACACAGAAGAATTTTATCGTATAATTTGCTGTCGTTTTGTTGTTTTGTCTGATGTTTTCACAGATATATTAATCAAGACATCGATTCAGAGAAGAGTAATAACAATAGAATATTGTGTTTAAATGGTTTCCAACATAACATCGATTCTTCACTTTTTATACCCGAAGTCTAGACTCAGTTTTAATGAAAATCGTCTCTCAATTCAATAGGCTTTTAACTGTTCGTTAGATTTGTTTGCAATTCTCATAAATAATCGTATATTCAATGAATAAAATGTTAAAAAATATGTTTAAGACTTGTATTTACAGAATTAAAACATTTGTCTCTCAATTCTTCCTTCGATTAAATATAAGGAAAAAATTGATGAAATCACTTGAATATAAAACCCTTGTCTTTAACTCAAGTTTTACATTAAAAACGATTATTTTTCACATTAAATACTAATATTTTTTTTGTTTTGTTTTTAAAAACTCTTTTTTTGATTGATTTGTTCATTGGATTTGAAACGAAAGATATAATGAGAGAGGAGTCAAAAAAGACCAAGAAATCAATACTGATATTCGGAGGGAGAGCTGACACTTCTGTACAATTTCTTCTTTGAAATTCGATAAACTTCTGAGAGAATAACCGACTCTTTCCTAAATAGTTTGTTCTCGAAGGCGTCGATCCAACTGGGAATCGCTCTCTTCAGTGTCAAATACATTTCGAATGTGGGAACGGAAGAGCGGTCCAGTTTTGTCTCTCCCAAACGCCGACACAGAGTTTTCTCTTCGATATTGATGTACAGAATACAACCCCTGAGACCGCAGGGCTCGCTCTCCGCCATTGCAATAATATCTTCAGCTATTTGTGTCGTCAACTTCTGTGGTATCAGAATCTCAGTGCAGTTCAACTTTTTTGAATCTTTCGCCTCTCGAAGAGTGGTCTCAATCTTTTTGGTTAAATAGTTTATGTGTTCCTCACTGTCGAAGCTGTTTATCGAATCCTCTGTTAAACAAAATATACAATAAATTAATTAATTAATTTTGACAAAACACATATAGCGGGCATATAGTGGGCCACCACTTCTTTTTATCAATACTATCAGTGCGTTTCAATTGAAGAGAATTTTTTTTTTTAAATAGATATCAATGACATAATAGTTATATATAAATATATGTATAGTATAGTGGGTTACGTTGAAGGCAAGGGTTATCTCTCTTCGGCTAAAATATTAACTCCAACTTATATACTGATAAGAGTAAGAAAAGAATATATGAGAAATTCTTAAGTAAAGAGGGGTTTAAATGAAAGAATCATAAACAGCGTTACGATGTCTGATGGGGTGAAGTGAGGCCATCCATAGAAACCAATGAGACTAACACTTGAATAATAAGCTTTAAGTTACGTATTCTGCGATTCATTGCTTTGAATATAATTATATTCGCAAAGAAAATGTATTACACTTCTGGCAAAAGACGAGAATCAGGTTCTCTGAGAGAACTGGTATCTCAACTCTAATGGCTTACACCTGAAGAGCGTAATATTGTTGGAGCCGACGGTAAGTGCTATAAGTGTTGAACTATTTCTCTAATGTTTTATGAAACGATCGAAACAACAGTCAAGAGATTAAGTTCACTAAAATTAAAGTTTGTGCTGACCATCACTTCCAACCCCTGCTGTAAAATAGAACCTGTATTGTAATAAAAGCCCCCGACAACAGTAGTGGCAGCAGTACTGTTGGCTATTTTTAACCGGACACAAATTCAATCTATCAACAGCACAATTGACAACAAAAGCCAGGAAAGGAATTAAACTTTTTTACAATTAAAAAGTCATAAACTCTCGTTTCCACACAGAATAGAAAAATTGATTTAAAGTCAAATTAAAACCAATTTCTATGAAAATTAACGAATAATTTAAAGACAAATGATTTTTTTGATGGGAAACACTAATTAAAAATTTGCAAAAAAAGAGGAAAATTTTAAGACAATTGACTTTTTAGGTGAAGTATTTGACTCTTTGTTTTTGGGCTCAGATTAAGTGAATGGAGTGAATGAGAGGAAAACACATTACAATTATTCGTGAACCAGAAAATTATGTGAAAATTGTTTTATAGTTTTGGTTCATTAGATAATAGGTGTGAGTGAGTGAGTGAGTGGCCAACACTCGTGTATTACCGAACCAGAGATAATGTCTTTAAATTATATACAATTGGATACAAAATAATAGTCAATTAGTTTGCAATTTGTAATCAAATATATAAATAAATAAATGCCTAGAATTGGATTGAGAGCCAAATTAAGGCCATTTCTATATAACTAATTTAAGCTGAAAAAAGTTTTCAATGTATGGAAAAAATACATGAATTTGTTCTCTCTTTTCTCTCTTTTTTGTGCTGAACTCAATTTAAGGCTAAACTTATTATAATTGAATTGGAAAACAGCCTCAACTCAACTGCAACTCCACTGCAAACCCTTAACTCTAAGGCTTTCTTTGTGCTAAACTTCATATTTATTTCATAATTAACTTCAAATCTCATAAATCGGAATATTATTGAATTGTATTTGAAATGCAATTGTGTGTCAAAAAACTGGAGTTAACTTAACTGTTGGCTAATCACTAATTGAGTGATAATTAATGCCAAAAGAGTTAACTCTAATAATTGACAATTGAATGAAAGGCCACACAATTTGAGAACAATTGATTGCAAAATCAAGTTTTCACAAATCAATTGATCCAATGGTAAACTCAGTTAACAACTAAACAACTCTCTGGTTAAGAGACAAATCAATTTTAATAGTTTTTCGGTAGAGGTTTGGGTTTGGGTTTGGCTCAAAGGCCTCAGAGGACAGACTCAGACATCGATTGCATTACTACTGCATTCGGGTATTGATTGTCAACCATTATATCAGTTTATAATTCAGATCAATACATACCATCGATATCTTTGTGAGGCTTTGTTGACCGGTTCAGAGTCTGATTTATCCAATTGTTGGCCAATTGTTGCTGAGAATAGTGTCGGACCCGCTGTCGGCCATTAGCTAACTGTTGGCCGTTCTCTTTGAGCTGATCGCTCGTCGGCTGATTGTTGAGACCATTGATTGGGGAAAAGGGTTGCGTCGGACCGTTGCGGCCATTCTTCACGATATCACCCAATTTGGTGACACATTTATTGAAACTCAAATTATTATTATTATTATTATTAGTTAAGAGCATTGTCTGAGATTCCAAGTAGTCGTCAATCAAATAGGTTTTAGTCATTTTGTGATCCGACGAGTCATACATTTGACGATTTAATTACAATTAAATAGAAAACCAAATCAAAATTGGATTCAATTGAGAAACGATTGCATTGAATGCAAAACTGATATTCACTACTCGTATGGTATTTGCTGTCAGTGGAGTCGAGTGTTTGAATGTTGAGTTCAGCTGATGTGAGCCCTAACTCTGAAAGCACTTTATATTTGTTGCACTTTAAATGCAATCCTATGTCTGGCAGCCAATCATATGTGGTGTCAAACAGCTGTTGGCCAATAGAGGAACGCATAGCAACATAACCATCGGTGCCCTACACTCGCCGTTCACAACTAACAGACTATAATTACCTCGAAGTCACGTAAGCCCTACCCTTGTATTACTTGAGCTTTTATTTGGTTGACTGTTGTCCCACTATTACAGCACTCGCACAGCAGACAAAGCGCTTCTCTCCTCTCCTCTAAAGTGGTAACAGTGTTAGTGATGGGCCGCTAATGCAATGTCTGAAGCAATAATAATAAGCGTTATTGCAATGCATTTACATTATTCTTGTTTTTTTCAATACTCAACATAAATACAGTATAACTCACTTAATATCATTTTTAATATTTTTTCAATTAAAACGTTTAAAACAAAGACAACTTTTGATTCTTTAAAATTTCATTCAAAAGTATTTACTATAGTTTTGTTTAAACAATTATTAATAGCAGTAAAGTATGTTTACTCTCAAGGATTATCTGCAAAGAGTGTCTGATTAGAAGTTGGCTATACGTGACCTTTCGCTATAATATACAATACTATTCACTCCTCTATACGATTGACTTACAGCCAAAACGACGTATTTTCATAGAACTGTAATCTCAAAGATAAGCCGTTTTTGCCAAAATCCAAGACCTGAACTGTCAGTTCTGGTGTTTGCTGTTTAACAATACCAAAGTGAGCGCAGCACACACTTAGCTATCAAAGAGGGTTTCTATTCAATATAAACATCGGTGACCAAGATCATTCCATTAGGACAATTGTATGAAAGCCAAAGATGGAAGGGGTGGGGGTTTTCTTTGATTTATTTATTTGAAAATATATTGATTAAGAAAATGATTGGAGAGGTATCAGAGAAACTTCTTTTAGACATTGCATGATATCAAAGATTAAATGAACCAGGAAATCAACCTTCTCTTTATGGTTATTTGGTAGAAGCAAGCAAAATTGTTGGACAAATCAATGAAAATTGATTTTTTGTTGAATCTGCAGTCAGTCTAAGAGAAGTGAGAGAGGGAACCTCCTTGGTCATTGTTGAATAGATGCTAACTTTGGAAGTACTGGTTTAGCGATGAGTTGCTAGCTCAAACAGCTCACCGTCACTGGCATTCGAGGGCAGACAACCAATGGTTAAGACAAGGCTAAGATGTGTTGCTATCGAATGCTGTCTTAATAATTGATCTGAAATTAAAAGAGTAATAATGTGGACACTCTTTCACTCTTTCAATAGATTGCATACAATTATAAAATTTTATTTTTGTTTCACTGTTTTTAATGCAGAACTTCTTGTTTTTGTGTTGGATTTGCGTAAAAAAGTATTCGCAAACTTGTGATTCATAGATATTCTTTGAGACCAGTTGTTAACGTTTTCTTCTGGTGTGGGTTTTGAGACCTTCAATCCAATGAAGTTTTTATATTTTAAAATTTAGACCAAACCAGAAAATACTGAGTTTTCTCTCGCTTTCTGACGACAATTACAGCATTGAGAGCACATCTCCGCTCAGTTGGCTGTTTGCAAGGATTTTCGCAGCACTCGGTTGTAGGCAAATGTAGGGAATACTAGTTTCTATGCAAGTGCTGGTGTAGTGCTGGTGTGACTCACATATTCATTGAACACAATAGGCACTCACTATTTAATCTGACGGCTCGGAATCGATGGTCAGCACTGAATATAGCACTCAATTGTGAAGAGACTTATATAAAACCAGAGATTTCGCTAACAAACAAATTTATTCAATGTTTCGATTACTTGACAACAAAATTCAGACAAACCCTATAAATAGACTTTTTTAGACACTTCTCGCTTCTACTCTATGTATGAATATCTCCATCAGAAAACTTTTCGCTCATTTCTTCGCTTAATGTTGATTATTATAACAATTTTTTTTACTCTCAACTCAAGGTTTCCTAAAGTTTTGTACCGAAACATGAAGTGAATGAAAAATTTCTATTATTTCTCACATTAAATATACATTAAAAACATATGAATTCATGAAAAGCTATTAGAAAAACAAAAGAGTCAAACAAAAGAGCGTTTATTCCTTTGTTTCGACAAATTATTATTTAAATCCATTATATTTTAATATTCAGCCAAAAACTGGACTTAAAAAATAAATATATAAATGAATGTATAAATAATGAGACTTATATATGATATAAAGTTGGCATTAAATCATAATTTCAGTATTCAAGTTATATAACGAGCTTTAGTCCGGACTCCGGCTCCAAACTCGATGCCAAACAACTATTTCAAAGTCACTTTTAGTCAAATAAGTTTCAGAGATTTCATCATTTTCTTCATAAATAATGGAAGCACTGAATGATTCACTTCTTTTGTTTGATTTAATGATCAGAAATGAGTTTAAATAAGTTTTCGCCAAATGATATTTTGGGAATCAAATGAATGTAATGCAAATCCATTTTATTGACGATCAGAGGGTATTCCCTGAGTCGGGACTTTGTGTTTAAAGTCCATTTGAATATATGGACTCCAATGGAAATGTATTGGACTTTAGAACGATTCTGAGGAACAATACCTAAAATATTAAGACTTGTTGGCAGACATCAGTCTTCCCATAGATTAAGGCTTTCATATTCAGCAATAATAGTGTTGACTCAGAATATTATCGGAGAAAATTATATACCAAACAAATAATAAAAAGTCAAATGCATTAAATCTGTAAACTTGTAAGACTCTAATGAATGGTAATGTCAGTGGTTCTCATCATATGTTGAGCTAAGAGTACAGAAAATGTCAAATTCATAATTTCGTTGCCAACGATGATCGCCACAAATATCCTAAGAATACAAAATTCAATATTAATATCATGTTTAATATGTTTTCCATAATTAAAACCAAAATATATTTATCAAAGTTTTCGATAAAAACTGTTTTTGAAGGCAATTAACGGAAAGACAAACAAATGAAGTGATTTAACGTTTCTTTCATTAGCGTTGAAAAACATTTTTTATCTGATTTTAGGTATAGTTTTTCTTTAATTATGTTTCCTAAATGAATAAGAGAGAGGACAGAGAGGAAAACTCGGAACTGGCGAAGTGGTCCTCTTCTCAGGGCTTCTCAGGGCCGGGTTAAACATGTGTGCGACCTCTCCAACCAGAATTAGCATTAGAAAAGTGAACTTAGTTCTAGGTTTAGCTGAATCTGTAGCCCGATTTAGTTCTTTGTTGCCCTCACACTCTCAATGGTTGGGCACGACTTGAATGCAAAACGAGTCGAATCTCTTTTTGCAATAAGTTTTGGTGGAGAGCCAGTCAGCCTTTGCTGTCAGCCAGGCCTGCAAACTCCTGGCAGCAAACAGTGAGACCCCATTTGCCAGGAGAGCATCACAAACAATCAGTCAAACCATACCATTCATTAGATCTGTTCAATTCGTACTTCAACCTCATCTACAAAAGACTTGTCTATACAAAGAGAAGTGGAGGCGCTGCTGGCACTGCACTTTCAGGGGGTCTCCATATGGGGTTCACCTCTACATTGTATATTTCCCGTTCAAAGTAAGAAGTCTTCAAATCGAGAATCGTTTATAGCTTGCAATTACATCATGCTAATTTTAAAATTAATTTGAGTAAGAAATGCCTGTCATAAGCTTAGTAAGAGATTAGAGGGTTTTGGTTAACCCACTCCTTGAAGGATATACTGATAAACCTAAAGATAATAAATATAGGATTTTGAAAATTTTTATTTCTCTTAAGTCAACGATTTGTTTTATTATTATTTGAATACAGATATGGCTTACGATATGCCAAACGATACCTATTCTACACTTTGAACCCTCGATAAGAGCTGTTCGTTGCGGTAATAAAATCATTCGTTGGACAGATGATTGAGGAATGACCCAAACTGTCACTTAATTTCATCACTCCATTGATTGATAGTTGAATTCAACTTTTGTTACGAAACTCGTAAAACATGTGATTTTTAAAACAAAAATTCTTTTCTATTTATTTTTGTGATTAATTTTCAGTGAATTGAGTGAATCATAAAATAGAAGACTAGAAGTCAATGTCATTACTCAATACTATAACTATAACTGCATTTCATCAGCAATTCATCAGAAAAAGTGAATTACAAAAGAGAAACCTCTCTCTCAATACATTACTTAAGTTTTAATAATTAATTTTATGAATCAATTTATAAGTAATTGAAAACGATTTTCGGTTTTTGTATTTTTAATCACAAATGAATTTTATTAAACATTTATTGACAAAAGTTATACAAACATTTAAATAGATCTCAAATTGTAATTGAATTTTCAAATATCAATACAAATGCATAGTATATAAGATTTTCATTCAAATCAATGAGTAGTAAATATCAATAATAATCATATTCTTAGTAATCGTCTAAAAGTTTGTGTCAATACTTAAAGTTATTGTTCATTACGTAAGATATGTATAGAAATAATGAATTTTCATAAAAATGATTATCTGTTATACAAAATGTGATGATATGAGTGAATACGATATGAAGTTTAGTTCAGTTTAGTTGTCATCAGAGAAATCGGAGAACAGATTCTCAGTTTTATATCAAATTAACGTCAATTGTATGTCAGAAGCGGTCGTCCCTTACATTCAACTCAGTTATTGATGTCATAGAATTGGAGCCGATGTTGACTTCAATTGTATTAACTAATATTAACCAAGATTCATTTCTATTGGAGTCCAAACACCTCCACTTTTAATGCCTAGCTCACATTTCTAAATTATATACATTCACTTTGAAAATAATGCAATTTCATGAGCTAAACTAAAATGATCAAGCTAATCAAATCAATCAATTTTTGAGCGAAGCTATAAATTATTAAATATACCTTGCACATTCCTACATTCACAATATTAAATTTTATTGGTATTAAAAACAGATGTTTTTGAATTCGAGGAGTAGTAGAGTTGGCTTTGTTTCACATATGAGTTCAGGTATGCAGAAATAGAGAAATGGAGAAAGGTAAAATCATAGGCCACCGAAAAGCACACAAAGAAAATACTATTCATGGCTTATATGCAATTTGTTTGTAATTTAGTGGTCATTAAAAATGAGTCTAAATTATCCATGAATTTTAGGAAGTAGAGGTTGACTCATCAAAAGGGAGTGACTGCAGTGCACCTTGGTGATCTCTCATGCAGAGTGAATACATGCAATGTTGAGGTAATGTTTAACTGGAGCTAAAATATTTATGAATATCGATTCTCGTCCTCCAATGAATTTTTTAAATAAAGCGATTATTTGTGACAAAACGGAGCAAAAGTCACATAAAGTTAAATAAATTAATAAATGATTTGAAACCTTCAATCAGTAATTGATTGCGAGAAATGGTAGGGACGGTAGGGATTGACTTCACTTTACATGAGTTAACCATAAGAAGAATCGGTGTTAATAGAGGTGAGAATTCCCAACTAATTCCGATTAATTGTGTTATTGAACTCTTGTCGTAAACATAAATCAATTTAAGAATTGAATATTTTTGAACTTCTTTTATACACTGAACTCAGTTTTGATAACAAGTAATTTGATATCGAATTCATTCATTCATTTGATTTCTTTTTTGTTTGTTTTTTGTCGCATTTCTTTCGACGGATGAGGTTTTCAATGAGTTTTTTCCGCTCAGTTCTGTTCTTAGCCACGGATGAGGTTTGAAGTTATAGTTATTTTTGTTAGATTTTATTAGCGATCACACCATTTGTGCATTTGTTTAGTATTATTACAGATGAATGAGTAGTCGTTCGTTGTTTTTGGCATCAATTCATAATTTAGTTGAAAAGTTTAGAATTTTTTTAGTCAATTGAAATGAACTTCGATTCGGGTCTCCCTCTCCTCTCCTGTCAAACAGTTGTCGAACTCTTTATTCCATTTAATTGATTCATTGAGACTGAAGTTTGTTTTGCGACCTCTTTTGTGACCTCTTTGACGACTTTCTCTGAAATGAATTTCAATCAAATCCATTAATATTTTGTAAAACAATATTCAAATGACTGAGAAGTGAATAATAATTATTTTATTAGTTATCGTTTATAACTATATTTCTCGACTCAAAGCCTCTATTTTAATAAAACTTTATATAAATCAATTAAAAGCTACATTTTTGGACTGTTTTTGATAACAGTTATCTCTAAATTTGTTTATTTTTTGCACTTCTGTGGTAAAAGTGAAATTGAATCATGGTCATTTGAATACTTGCTTTTGCTAAACAAATGCAGAAGATATTTGAGCAAAGAAATTATGTCATATATAATGATATAATCCATTAAAACAATGTCTCAAAGAAATAAAAGTAATTTTTCTCTGTTGAGCGCTATTTTGATCTTGTAATTTACGATTATCAATAGGTAATTAATCTGCCCCTAATAAATTATTCACTGATTTGAGATTTAGTACTCTGTCTGTAAAACATTAGTGTTGAGCAATGGTTGGGACTTTTTTCCTAGTTTTGTCACATTATTCCGAATTTATTCACCTTTCAAGTGATGGAAAGACAGCTTATTATTTAAAAGTCAATGAGTTTTGGTTATCACTGGATATCCATAGAAAGCGATAAAAATAGATTAAATAAATATTTGTCTTTTGAACGACAAACACAAAACCAGATTATATATGAAAAGCTATTTTTGCGAATTATCAGAAGGTTATGAAAAATAAGTTAATTATCGAAAAGAACTTACATTTTATAAATGCATTGAATGGCAGTTATTATCAATTAATTGTCGGATATGTTTGCAGTTATTTACAGCTATTGGTTAGCTATTGGTTAGTATAGTTAGAGTCCGATTAGTTTCGGATCTTCTGGCGGCGGCTGAGGGGCCTAAATGTTACCATGTTCAAACAAAAGCATTAGTTTTATTAAAGCGTTAGTTTACATAGATCTTTTTCACAGAAATAACCAAGTTATCAAGTACAAAAGAATGTGATATATTGGACTTGGTCATTTCTAACTAATGAATATTCTGGGCTAATGAGAACTTACGCCCGAATATATTTTGGTACCACAACCAGGCAATGGCAATCCATCAAGCTAGTTTTCATGTTAATGAGAAGTTTTCAAGTTAGTCGTTTTGAATTTGTTCTAAAAGATTTTGACACCGTTTGAATCCAGGTTCAACCTGTGCTTCTCTACCCGTTAGACACATCATTAGTGGAACTAATTTTGCTCCGACCCAACAATTTTGAAGTATTTCGTTAAAAGACTCCAAAAATGCTGACGAATATTATTTTTGGCTCAAAATATACGAATTTTTAACTAAAGATCCATTCGTTGAACATTTTTCACGTAATGGCAGAAAATCTAGAAACTCTTCACCGGTTAGAACTGGATTCTCTCGATCGACGTTTTCGGGTGCCATTGGTCTTAACTCACCCCTAATGGACATGGAGCATCCAGTCCAGGAACACCCTATCATTGATTGAATCTTTAATTTCAATTGAGACAATAGTTGACCATAACTCAATACCTGATCTCCTTTTTCACCCTTTTCGCCATCAGATCCCTTTTCACCCCTTCGACCTGCTTTTCCCTAATTTCATTCAAATTTATCTTTAATTAGGAAAACAAATGATAAAAACGATTGAAGTGTTCATTGAAATCATTGAAATCAATAAAACTTTCGCTTAATAGACATCCGCTTTAAAAATAGAATTTTAAATATTTGTTCAGAAATCAGACCAAAACTTAACGCTTATAACAACACATGAATTGAATTGAATGCAAAACACAAATAATAATAATATAATGAAAATTCATACAAAATTCTCGGATGAATTCAAAAATAGGTTTGAATAGAGTTTCATAATTGTATACATTCTGTGTTTGAGTTCCTTATATGAAAACAGTTTTGAAAACATGAATCAAATTAGGAAATAACGTTCCAAACAAAAGTCATTCGTTTGTTAATCAATAATTAAATTAAAAATTCATGAATTAAAGTATGCATTGAATGGCTTTCAAAAGAAATTCATCGCTAATCAAAAGTTAGAGTTGTTTTGAGAAATAAATAGTTTGTTTACCGGATTTCCTATCGCTCCGATCGGACCCTAAGTGTAGGCAAAGGGAAAAACTTTGTCATCAGAAGTTATTTTCAAAAACTCCAAGACTTATAACAAATCAAACAAATAAAGCAATTCTCGAAAGAATGAGAACAAAAGCATTTTGCAATTTGATGATAGTTGTGGTCAATTTGATTAATTTTAACAAATTATCATAGATTTTGATGGTTATAGTGAACGAACCGGTAAGCCAGGAATGCCATCAGTGCCAGGAAGGCCTGGTTCACCTTTATCTCCACGCGGACCCACATCACCTAAAGATCCCTTCATATGAGAAGAATTATAGCATTTTATTATAAATAATCATTTATTCATTAAAAGGGTTTTTAATGTGTTTTTCAAATTTAATATTTTAAAGCCGTACGCAATAAATAATAATTTTGGGAACTTTTCCCTCGAAATAAATCAAAAATTATAATCCCTTTAAAACACTTTCCTCTGAAAAAAGTTAGTGAACTTAGAAATGAAAGTTATATTAAAATTGAATACATTTTGGAGAAATTTCAATAAAAAAAAGGAAACGAATTCAATATTAATGGCAATATTTGGTTCCTTTGTTTCATAAGAATTTTGAATCTAAAAAATTGATAAAACAATAAATAACTTAAAAGACGTAAGACTTTAAACATTGAAAATCACTAAATGATGAAGAAATGAATGGATTCATACTTTGATGCCGTCCAGACCAGGCGGTCCCTAATCATGACAATAGAATGACCACAAAATCATACAAATGTGCAACGCTTTTACAATAAGCAAAATATTAATTGAATTAACAAATGAAAAGATAACGACAATCACTCTCAGCATCGATTCCTTTATTATTTATTAATCGATTTAATCAAGTTTTCGGTAAATAAAAAATTTCTGTTAATTTGTAATTAATATTACATTAAATATGATTTAAGAGTTTTTGGCAGAAAATGTTGAATAATATAAAGAATTATTAATACAATTAAATTATCAAATGCTGTGAAGTTATGGGTGAGTATTATTAGCGGACAAACACATCAAATAATAAATATCAGTCTATCATACCATCAGATCAGTGGACTGGGAGGCGGACTCTCCTTTCATGCCCTGTAAACCAAATTTAAATATCGTTAAACCGCTAGAAATTAAAATCGTGTTACCATAGGTCCGGGCAAACCCATTGGCCCGATATCACCCTTTTCACCCTAATATCAAAAAATGAATCAATTGTCACAATTTGGCTCAATTTCCAGTCAAAGGCATTACAATACCTGATCTCCTTTTTGACCGGCATCTCCTTTAATACCCGGAGGACCTCGAAGTCCTGGTTCGCCCTTAAATAATGAATGAACTGATTAATTGAAAAGTTGTTTTGTAATTGTTGTTTACCGGAGGACCGGGCGGTCCCTGACGGCCGACTGTCTCGAATCGATCACCAAATGCCTCGTAATCTGCTTTCATAAAACCCATCGACGGCTGAGTTTCAAAATTCAAATAACAGTTATTATAAAACACAGAATATTTGGATTAAAGTTTTACCGATTGTCCGTCCCGTCCCTCCCCTTTGTCTCCTTTTTCGCCTTCAGATAATTCAATAAAATTGTTAGTTCCAAAATTTGTTTTCAAATATGCGGTACAACCTATAGGTCCTAATTTGCCAGGTGGACCCGGAAGACCAGGAGGTCCCATCATTCCCGGAGGACCCATATCACCGGCCATTCCTATTCCATACGAAATGGATATTAAATTTGACGTAATTTTAAAATTCGCTTTCAGTAAACCTCTCAATCCGACAGCGCCGGGCAGACCAGGAGGTCCTTGAGGGCCAGGTTGGCCATCATTACCAGGTAATCCGCGCTCGCCCTGAGTTCCAGGTAATCCAATATCTCCCTTAGGACCAGCTTCTCCTTGATTTCCAGAGTCTCCTTTAGGACCTGGTTCTCCAGGTAGGCCTCTTGTTCCAGGTTTACCGGATTTACCCTGCGTACATTCAAACATTGAAATCAATGCGAAAATCAATTTTGAGTTCAGAGCTTAGAGTGAAAAAGTATCTCATTTTCTGATTAATGGGTTTTGTTTGTCTGTCGACTGACATAAGGGTTAGCGTTAATGCAATTAAATGATCGGAAAATCTATTTTCGAAACCCTTTAACTACTAATCCGATGAGAATTTATACCAAAAGTCACGATTCAAGGGATCAGTTCTGTTGAGCACAACTCCTCCACTCATTAACTGATTCGGCAATAAATAAAATCATTAATAATTCGTTGCTTAAGAAGCAGTCGTTTGACATTAGGCCGTCTCTGGATTAGAGACGAATCAAACCCTATTGAGATTGAGATCTAATTAAAGCTATGAACCAACTCTTTGGACAAATTTCTCTGAAAATGAGATACATTTCGGTGACAATAATTTGGTTCAGATTTTTTGGGCAATCAATCAAATGACAAATTGTCTTCTAAGAGACGACTGTCGGCTACAAATCTCAACAGATTTTGTGTCAATTTTTTCTATTTATTTATTTATTTTTCCATAAAATCCATTAATATTCTCATTAAAAGTTCAAAAACACTGAAACAAACAAAAATCAAAAGATTGCCAAATAATCTGCAAAATTATTATGCATTGAGTTATAAGAAAATCGTTAATACATTAGACAAGAAATGATATCACATTTAAACACATTTAACACTTAAAAGGATAACATTTATAAATCCATTTATTATAACACATAATATCGACGATGGCTTCGGAAAAAAATTTAAGTAATTCTTGAAATTTATTAATGAGAAAAACCTTTTTGGTATTTAAGAACCACTTCTCTGAAGGGTTAGTGATTGTGAGATAAGTAGTTATTCTCTTCTTTCAGAATATGTGTCTCAAATTTGTTTTTAATTAAGAAATTCCATTGAATTAACACAATTAACTCTTTTATACTCTAATGATTAGTACATTCCTAACGAATATTACACTAAAATTAAAAGAATTGATTAAATAAATGCATTGAAGAGATATTTAAAAGTTAGTTAAAATTTTGGTTCCTTTTTCTTTCAAATTATTCATTATATTCATCTTATTTATGTTTTTTTGATTAAAAGAAGAATGAATTTCTAGAAACGACTTTCGAGTATAATATTCGTGTTCTTCTGTCTCTATTATAATAAAAATAAATTATCTGAAGATATGATAAACGTATTAGAATTGAAGTAAATCTTACACTAAATCCATAAAACAAATGGTATTTTCATTTTTAGACAAAATGTATGGACAGTAATAATGGGAAAAACGAGAGAAAAATATTCTTTTCTTTAGCCATCAATCGATGAAAGGAAAGGAAATGTTAGGCAGACTACAGACTACACACAGATATCGAAGGAATTGAAAGCAAGTGTTACTTACATTAAATTAATATTTAGAGTAATGTTAGTATTGATTCGCATAAGAAGTGAAGTGAAGTGAAGAAGAAGAGAAAACACAGATATTTATTCAAATTCAAAGACATTCAACTTTTTAGACAAATTGTTTTTTTGGGAAAACCATTTTCCCGTAAAACACATTTCAAAACATATAAAACTTCATTAGATTTGATAATTGAATTGTTTGGACCGAATATAAGTCAATAGTAATAACAGATGTGATGCTGAGAGTGATCTGAAGAACCAAAACAACTAAAACCAAACTCTCTATTCGTCTAATTAATAATTGTATGCAATTGTTTACCCTTTTACCCCTTCGCCCCCGTTCACCCTTGTCCCCCTTCTCTCCATGTTCTCCTGGAGGACCGGGGATACCGACGTCGCCCTAAAATGAAACGGAAATGTGAAGTATATATTTTTTGTGCTCTTATCTGATGCCAGACTTTTGAGCTCTCGTTTGAGACATTTCTCAAACACAAGTAATTAGTCTCACAATTGAAACAAACGATAATTCATTCTTTTTTTTGCGTTGAAAATCACATAAAAACCAAATTTTGGGATTAAAACAGATTTTTGTTTAAAGGAAACACAGAAACACAAAATTAACACAAATTAGAGTTAATTAAAGAAATAGAAAAGTGATTGAGTTCTCAATAATTGAATTAATCAAATAATTGATCAAACCTTTCGACCGGGAGGGCCAGCAGGTCCGGGTGGGCCGGGAGGTCCTGAAAATAAAATAAGAGCCAAATAATTGATAGATTTCGCCAAAATATTTCAGTTTTATTTGTTCCTAATTTTGAATTAATATTTTCAGATTTTGTTCAAACGGAGGAATTTCTTGATTTGAAGAGAGATAATCACAAAACTAGTCATTGCTTTCATTTTGAGTCTGTGTGTGAAGTATCGTATCCTAAAAACACTTTTAAGAGGTCTGTCCCTCTTTTCATTGCTAACTTTCTTCTATGAACCCCTCGGAGTATATCTTTTGAAATAATCAAAAACCTCTGAACTATTGAATGAATGATTTCTATTCGCTCTTTAAATGAATCGAAACGAAAAGAGAGAGAAATCCAAACTCGAAATAAATCGTTTCCCAAAAGTTATCCGAAAAATGTTTTCAATTTAAAACTTTTGATTGAGAGTTGAATGCATGAAATGACAACAAACGAGAATTATCTTGCAACTGACATACCTGCGGGACCTTCGATGAAACCCGTCGGAAACGCATTTCCATCTAAAGTTGTGGTCAGTCCTCTGTCGCCCTTTTCACCTTTTTCTCCCTTAAGTATACAAAATATCTGTTATAGTCATTGAAATAAATGATATTTCTATACAAAACTAGAGTTCAGTATTAAGTAAAGCCAGTGATGGGCAACACTTTATATTTATTTCTTAAGGATCCTATCCTTCGAAGACTCAAACCTTTTCTGAGTTAGATTTGAATGAAATCAATTGAGAAATGGGGTCATCAAAAAAAAGTTTTCAATCATGCTAGATTTCTTGAAACTATTTGCCTGTATAACAAGTTTTGCGGACCTCCTCTGGAGACTGAGCCATCACTGGCCTAACTTCTACTGATTGCAGTAAAACTAAAATCAGAATATAAAGAATGGAAGCGAACAGAGATCAGGAAAAGTGAACACAAATCGAGTCAATAGGTTTGAAGATTTCAGTGAGAAGTGTATAAAAAACAAATCAACTGTTAGTTCGCTGTAAGGAATAAATTTAAATAAATGAATAAATGTTAGAATAGTTTTCAAAACGAATAAACGTTTGGTTAATGTTAAACATGTTTTAGTTTTCATTAATACTTATTGTTTGAGATTTTGACTAAAAATATACCAAAACTTAATTCTCTATTCGAATGCATTTAATTTATTATCCGAAAGCAGTTTATTTCAGTTTTAAAATATTGTTTTTCAGAGAATTTTAAATTTTCATTCGTTTTATTTCTTGTGTTAACATCAGTTGTGGTCTGTTTGGGAGCCAATCGATGGCTATGGGGGGCAATCAGGACATTAAGATTTACGATTGTGTCTAACCATATACATAAAAACCAGTGCGTGAAGGCATTTGATCCCTAACTCAAGACATAACTCATTGCAATCGTCTTCAGATTTTCATTAACAAAATAAATAGTTTTTATTAATCTCTCAACTATTCTAAACTTGAAAATTCTTAAACTCTAGACTTCATAACACTTAAAAGCTGTTCACTTTATGTGTAATTAAGATCATATTAATTAATTGACCATACACATTATTCAATTAAAACAAATTCAAATATATTCTTGGAATAAATCAAATGAAAGATAAAACATTGGAAATATTAATTAAGAGTTTGTAGAAACCGATACTTTCGAGCAAAAAGATTAAGTCTGAGATGTATTCCCACTAATGATTAGTTTTGATGAATTGGGTTTCAAATTAGTCGGAATTGAAGAGAAGGCATATTATTAGTGATGGAATCCAGTGTTAGTTTGTTTTTATTGTTAGTTCTTTTGGGAGAAATAAATTCTTGAAATAAAAACTAAGGTCTCACTGGATCTCCTTTAAGTCCGTTATGTCCGGGCAGTCCCATTGCGCCCATTTCGCCCTAAAACACAACACAATATAACTGAACTTTTGACCAAATTTTTGCCTTTTTTGTAGTCAATTCTCGTATAAATCATTTGAAGCGAAAACACTTTTTTAAGACAACAAAAGAAACGAAATTTTTTCTGAAATCCCAATGAATTCGCAGAAAAAGGGCTTAAAATTAAGTTTCACTCAATTTATTTTGAATTCAAACGTTTGGTTTTGATTCCAGACATTCATTTAAAACAAGATTTCAAATAATTTCATACCTTTGGACCCAAAAGACCGTCTTTGCCTATGGGTCCCATTGGACCAAGAGGACCTGCTGGACCTGGTAGTCCAGGTGGGCCCTGTTCAAATGGAAATGTTAAAATTGTTCATAAAAACTGTTTGTTTGACAGATTTACCGGTTCGCCGGGGAGTCCGACTCTTCCATCGAATCCAGGCAACCCTGTGGGTCCCGGAGCACCTGGTGGGCCAGGTGGTCCTGAATTTCCTGGCTCGCCCTTCGAATTTGATTAAATAATTAATATAATGCATAGAAATTATGATTATAGGATATAAATGACATTAAAAGACATTAAATGATTGAATATAAGGAAAGACGTCAAAAGTTATTGATTAGAACACATATAAAGAATATAATAAGGATTGACTCACTTTGAGCAGAAGTAAGTCACCGGGAGATAAAGTGATGCCAAGGGAGGCAAGACCCTAACCAACACATAGAGCACAGAGAGGCCACAGTTAATGCTGAGCAACATTTATAATACAAATACACTTCTTTTGGAAAACATTTCTTTTGTCAAATTTGATGACAAAATCTCAACAAATATCTAAACATTTATTAGATTTGACACAAAATTCTATATTTTTTGATAGTTTAAACTTTTTTCGAAATATGATTTTTATCGGAAATCTAATTCAATGTTAAGATGTGTTCAGATTTCAATCAAAAGTTATTTCTGTTGTCTGTTTGGCTTTGTTTTGATTCGACGTTTGTCTCAATTGATTTGTTATATATTTTCATCTATTTTATGATTCTTTGTCTGTTTGTTTGTCGAGTGAATTCGTGTCTAAATAATTGTCTGAATGTTGTTCTCCGAACTAATTATGTTTCCGATCAAAGTTTGTATAAGTGATGAACGAGTGCTCAGACACACAATTAATGGCTTTCATTTGGATTCTGTTCTGCTTTCAGTGATTGCTTTGGACACAAAAGACTCATTTGATTTGAATTTATAATCAAACGGTTAGCAGACGATTGCAAATCTGTTTTTCATTTGCAAGTAATCAGTGAAAGTCAATGAAACACATATATGAGTTCTGATCCTCTGGAATGAGATTTTCAATTGAATCACATTTAGGAATAGGTTTCGGACGTAATGAGAAAAAACTCGAAATCAAACCAAAAGAGTTAACATAAAACAGAATAAGAAACAAAGAAAACATAAAAAAGAAGTACTTTTAATGAACACAAAATTAGTTCAATAAATAAGAAAAATAAGACAAACATTTGCTTAATTGTAAACTAAAGTTAGTTTTCAAACATTTAACCAAAGAATAAAAATACAGAAATTTGGAAATTAATTAACAAATATTTTAATAGAAATTAATTATAAGTTAGGAAAAGAAGGGAAAAGAAGGATATCACTGATGGCCAATCCATTTGCCTCGATTCAATTTTTTTTTTACTCCAAATTAATGGAACCCTTTTTTTATGTAAATATTCTAATAATTGGTTGAAATCAAGTTTTGTGCTTAAAATCATTGAGTTTATTAATCTCTGATAATCTTCACCAAAACTGAGCTATTTTTAAATTTGTCAATTATGAAGAGTTGGCCAAAACTCGAATACTCATTAGAGAGGTATTTGTGGATGGATTGGACATCAGAGATGAGTTGAGGAATGATCGGGAGTTAGTGGTGTTGACTCTGACTAACCTTAATTGCTATAACTTCTGCATAACCTAAGGTTCCGCCACGAAGTCTAGTAATCGATCGCTTAACTCCCTGTTTGTCAGTTATTTCAAGAGATAATCAAATTTTTAATTTTTCGATCGATTATTTTCAACGTTTAATGTCCGCAATTGTTTTTGTGTCCATAGATTTCAAATTATATGCAATTTAAACAATTTTATGGTTATTAGTGATATTTGTATTAAAGAGAATATTCTGTTAGTTGTAAATGGCATTCGTAAGAAATGATATTAGTACCTTGGTCGTTGTGAATAAATCGAATCCACTTTCGCCCTGAAAAATGGAAAATTAGAAAAATTGTTGACATTTAAAGTGACACAAGAAGTGACACAAGACATGAAATTTGTCAGTCATTTGCGAACAGTAAAGAAATTAATGATTAATGAGAAGCAAAGAATTTTTTTTCAGCAAAAATTGTTTTTGATTTCATCCATCTGTCAGTCATTGGTTTTGTTTAAATTCAAATAAGTATTCAAATTAAGCTGAACTTTAGACTTCAGTTTTAGAAGAGTTGGAAAAATAGCGCCGAAATTGTGAAACAAACTCTGGATTTAGATTTTCATCCCTTTAATCAAGACTTGGAAAACAAAACATAAACGAAAAATTTGTAAATAATGTCTGAAATGTTAAATCAGGCAAACAGTGAGTTATAAATAGAGAACGAAATACATATTCTTTTGATAGATTAGACCAAAATTTATCAGAATTGCAATCGTTTTCGAAAAAAAAGGTTTTATTTATTTTCATATAAGGTTTGCGCCGTTTTCTGTGATACTAATAATAAATTTCTTATGAAATCAATTGACTTTCAAATTAAGATTTTAAATAACACTTAAGGAGAGAAATGCGCTCAAAAGCCGTCAATTTAATTAACACTAAAATAATTTCTCAAATGAATTGCAAATCAATTTTAAGATCAGAACCTAAATAATGATTTTAAAGTAAATTTACTTTTCATCGATAACTTAATTAACGGGGAAAGTTATTAATTGAAAAGTGAGTGAATCGCTTATTTTGCAGAAAGAGAGGAGAAAATAGTTTGTATGAAAGGTTTGAACACTTACTTTATCCCCTTTATCTCCTTTGAAGCCCTGAAATGATTACGAGTTTTATAAGAATTTCGTCTAAATTTGTTTCAAAAATCTAACTCTACTTCTCTACAGAATTCCTAAAGAGATGTAATTCTAAGGAATCTAATCTACAATTTCTACATCTTTTTCATTCAATGACATACAAACAAAGGTGAGAATAATAAGAATTTAGATAAATGTGGAGTTTTGAGGACCAGTTTTGAGAAATAAGTGAATTTTAGGCCGAAAATTAAAATAAAAAAGAGATGTAATTATGAATTTCACGACTCACTTGTTCACCTTTGGGACCGTCTATACCGATAGCTCCCTATAAAGTTTAAGACTCGAATCAGAAAAATTTTGACACAAAAATCAATTTTTGCTTAGAATAGGTTTCGGGCGAAAAAAGACAAGAATTTAATTATTTCTTGTCTTTGAGTGTCTTTTAGCGAAGTTTGAGTACATTTTGTCAATTTTTGTTCAGACAATAATTGAATTTTAAGATATTACTCACCGGAAAACCAGGTTTACCCGGAGGTCCCTAAAGTATAATAAAGAGTAAATTTAGAGAAATATCTAATGATTTTCTTCATTTATTAGATTATATTCAATAAAAAATTCATTCAAAACGAATTATTTATTCACAACATACCAGAGGACCGGGAGCTCCGGGTTCACCAGGAGGTCCTCTTTTACCTCTTTTTCCTCGAGGACCTGAAAAAGAATAAATAAATAAAGTCAATCATTTTGTACTAATTATGATTAAAATTTGTTAAAAATAAGAAACGAGTCATAAGAATATTCTTAATGTGTTTTCTTATAAACAAAACAAATGAACAAAAAAGGCGTAAAATTTTTGACACAAAGAATTCCGTTTTTTGATTAATTCAATCGTCATTTTGTTTATTAAAATTACTAAAACCCACAGATTTTGTGAATATATTTCCCGATAAGAATACAAATGAGTCATAAATTTGTATAAATTAATGCCTTTTCTTGTATTCAATTTGTTGAGAACTGATTCTAATCAATGTTTTCTATATTTCGCAGTTTTTATATTTTTCTCTTATAGGAAGTGCTGACAATTAATCCAATCCTTTTTGTCTTTTATCTCTTCAACTGTTCTTATTCTTGGATAGGATTAGAAAATAATAATTACGAATAATTCTGAGAATTAGTGGCGAAATAAAGTTGTAATTAGAGAACTATGAATAAACTAATAGCAAATCTACAGCCAAAATGTCTGCCCATTAGACGCGAAGTGGAACCGCTTTCTCCAGACTAATAGAAGTTATAAACTCTTCGCTCTTAGGCTTAGGAATTAGTGAATCTATTTTTGGTGAAACTGATACTAATCGAAAATCAAAATGAGAGAGAGAGAGAGAGAGAGAGAGAGAGAGAGAGAGAGAGAGAGAGTCGAATAAAATGTTATTTTTGAGGCAATACTGGAAATTTATCAACAAATCATCATTTTCTTAGAGAAGCTAAAAATTCTTTTATATCAATAAAGTGCTATATTTTTGCTTCAGAATCATTAAAATAGGTATAAAAGAGGATTTCTTTTTATATTTTAACTTCAAATAAAAATATCGTAAAATAACTTAGAATAAGAAATTCAGAGTTAATAAGATATTAAGGAAAGAATTTCAATTCACTATTTAAAGAAAGTCTCAATAGATTCGGAAATCATTTATATCTTAAGTTAAAAAAAAGTAAAACTAAACAAGTATTCAAAGACTAAATATACGACTATAACAGCATTTTGACACTAAAAAGCATTAATTAATTTTCCTGATTATTAAATATTTCTTTCTCTCTATTCTTTGCACTCTTATTATGTAAATCTAAAACTAAGTAACAAATAGTAACACATATAAAGAGATACTGAAGCCTCGTGGCTGTCCTGGCTAATGGTAAAAATGAATTATCAAAAATAAATTAATAGTAAAATGAGTTTAAATGAAGGTCAGATGATGTAATGACGTAATGAATCTAGTACAGATCAAATAAACCGCTCTAAAGTAGAAATAATTTTAGAAAAATGAAACCTATCAGGGTACAAAAGACAAATTATAGACCCATAAACTCTGTTATCGTCGTCGAAAAATCCTTCAATTCTTACTTTGAATGGAAAATTTTGAGCTCAGCATAAAAATACAGAACAGAATAATATTTTTGTTTAAAGATGTCATACAAAGAGATACAGTGGTCTCGTTTAGAGTCTAACTATAGAGACGTCGTTTGAGTGACGGACAGCCGTCTGTTTGTCTTGGCTTTTATGGCTTATATTTATTCCATTTTGATAGCACTGTTAAAATCGGAGCCAAGAGCTGCTCCCCAATGGAGTCCCTACACATACATAACGGGTACCTAAGCGTCCATAAAGTTTCGGAGCGAACAATGTTTTGCTTCGGTTTAGAATACGAGTAATGTTTTTGATGTAAGTTTAAGGGCCAACAGATTAAACTCCAGATTAAAATTGATTTTCACATAAAACTCATCTAATAATAGCTTTTATGATCTGAACAACACTTTCATAGTATTCGACAGCAATTCTCGTTAAGCGATGAATATTTGACTCTTTTCAACATTTTTCTAATTTTCTGTTTTTTGTAGCCTTTCATTAACTAAAAACAAATTTTGAAATAAAGAGTTCTTTGTTTTTAAACAAAGTTAGGCTCAGTTTTAAAAAAGTATATAATTTTTGTGATTAATTATTTGGTTCTTCAACTCATCTCTCATCCGATCAAATATTTTCATCAAATTTCACGGAACCGAAAACAAACAAAAAAGTTGAAATTTGGCTTGATACATTTTCTTTTGAAAAATAATAATTAACTTTAAAAAATACAATGCAGTGAAACAGAGAGAGTCAAGACCGACAGTAGTTATCGTCCAATCATTTATTAAAACAGTAGAGTATCATGATACTATTCTCCTATTTCTAACTCTGATTTAATAATATTATGAATACTATTATTCATATTAAGGCAGTAACTAAAATAAACTCCAAGATACCCTTGGTCATCACTAAAGTTCTCATAGAGATTAATCGTTTCAAATGATAGTCAGAATACAATTTTCGGACAATGGGTTCAAATAAATCTAAAACATTTCGATGTCATCTTCAAGACATTCAATTAGAAAACCAAATGTTTTCAAAGAATTAATTATAGAAATGAATTAACGAATGAAAAGAAGACGAAAATTTTTTAATCAAAATAACTCTGAGTATGTTTAAAAGCAAAATATCAGAGAAATTTATAAATTGATTCAGCATTTCGTTTAACCAGAATCGAATTGAAGCTAAATTAAAAGGTTCTAGATTTTTCTCCAGAAGTCACAGTCTGTCAGTTAGTAGTCTCTCACTCATTGCGTTTATTAGTATAAAAGTTTTAATGTCTTCCTTCGAAAGTCAAGTGACGGCACCAGTAATTAAGTCACACACCATAGAGAGAGAGAGAGAGAGAGAGAGAGAGAGAGAGAGAGAGAGAGAGAGAGAGAGAGAGAGAGAGAGAGAGTATCATGTTAACTACGAGTTTGATTTATGTACTAAATTAATGGCTTTCATTTGGTGTTCACATTATAATAAGGTTTGATATTTAAATGCATAGTATATGAGGAGTCGCTCTAATATTGAATGTACTCTGCGTTTGACATTTATTCCTTTCCTTCCCATCCCTATCCTCTCTGTTCTGATATAAAAGAGCATTTGATTCCATTATTTTTTGCATTATTTTCCTTCACTTTAGTCTAATATAATGTATGTCTAATATATGTCTTATTTTTCAAAATTAATCGCAAACCAGAGTTGACTCCAAACTCATAAATTATGTCACATTTTGTGTGTTATGTCTCCGATTCGGGACTAACTCTATCGCAGATCTAATGCTCTATTAATTGATAGACTGTTTGCTCTTCATTTTTCCGACCGTTTCCTCTCTTTTATAGAAAATATACTTTTTTTTTACTAAGGGGTAAAACCAAACCATGCGTTTCAATGCTTTTTCACTTCGAGGAGAGGGTTATTCCAAACAATAGACTCTTGTATGTAGTGATGGTGTGAGTGCTCTTCACCAGAGCTCAGAATATAGTGAGTGCTCTGAATGGAGAATCAATTATTAATTCGGTAGTAATTCTCTTTTGCGACTCATTGAGGAGAGGACTCATATTTTTCCGGTTTGTGTCACTCATACCATTTCATACCATTCCATACGATTCCTCTGCTGAGCATAAAATGTATTATAAAAGAGTATAATAATAATTAAGTCATTATATTTGTATGAATACACACATCAGAGTCGGAGTAATCCCAAAGGTTTTATGCATTGAAATACTGGTAAATGAGAGGCAAACCATAAAAAGAAGAGTCACTCAAATTGAGGATAAGTCAGAAGACGGATAACAAGAGTTAGTCATACTTTACATGACTGGTGACAACGCTTTACTGAATAACTAATATTCATAACTAAATAATTCAAATAATTCTGAGTCTCATCTCTAGTAATAGATTGCGAGGAATAACGCATTCACTCCGATTCCGAGTTTACCAAATATTGTTATTTATATCACATTCCCTTTGAATTTAATATATTTTGTCGTTTATTAAGAAAATAAATAACAAATATTTCGATGTCTAATATTTTCGGACCCAAATGTAGGCCTCAATCCTGTTCTAAAAAATCACAGATTATATTGAAATCCAAAGAAAAAGTTGAAAGAGCTTCTCAAGTATACGAAAAATAATTCATTGCTTCCATTATATTAGTCCTTTTGAGTGACATCAATCACAAAAGCCTCCAGTCATAAGATCTCTCTCTCTCTCTCTCTCTCTCTCTCTCTCTCTCTCTCTCTCTCCCTCTCATCGGAAAATATATTTATTTCATATTTAATAAATGGGAGAAAAATATGAAACATTAAATATATTCGGTGTGACTCAGGCTTTGATTTATTGAATTATTTTTGACTTTGCGTTCAGTATTTTTGCTGACTTAGGCCTAAAACAAAGCAAAAAAGAGAAGAAAAAGCGTATGATTTGTCTCTTTCTGTTGGCTTTTCTTATATTTCACGAGTGCTTCAAATCAAGTGATATATCGTATGTTTGGTTCGGGTCTCACATCTGATTCACAGAACAACTGCTTTTCGCAGCAAATTCTGTGAACAAAACATTTTTTGAGTCCGACTCTAGCCTTCACTCAGATGTATATTAGAAGTGTTGACAGTGATTGTGATGATTAAGATTAACTCTCAATGATAATGGAATCGAGTGTTGATGACATCCTCTTCGGTCTAATTCATTGCTATTATTGCTCTCATTTAGTCAATGACTGAATGTGACAATAATAGGACGGAAATTGTCAAACGCTGTCACAATTGGGAACACATTCTGCTGACAACTCATGTCATTCCTATCACTCACTCACAGCGACAGACAATCTTAGAGTCCATATGAATGTCAGATCAAATCATTGCTTCCTTTTCTCTAATTCCTCGATATTGGCGTCAATTAAATCAGTTAACAAATTGTGTTCGTTTCCAAAGATAACTATTCATAATTAATTGAGCATGCTTCTATTCATCAATCAAATGATAAATTGATTTAAATTCTGGGAAATTGTGTCGAAAATTGTTGAAAAAAATACATAAATTTTAATTGAAAAGCAAATTAATTTCAATCAAAATGATTGATTGAATGCCCAAAATAGTGAAAAGCAATGGAAAGCAATGGAAAAACTGTGACATTCTGTGAACCTATTTATGGAGAGTCAAGAATGTGTTGCAACTGTTTTTGATTAATACCGGTGCCATTTCACGGGTGATGGCATTGTATGCCTATTGTCTGACATTCTATAGAAATACATTTGGAGGCAATCAGTTGCCAAAGAGGATGATATATACGGTTTGTGTGCTTTCGGTACAAACTATTAGCGATTGTCTGCTTATCGGAGAGTCAGCCCATTGTAACAAAGGACTCGACTCAGAGCTAATTTATCATTTTGTTGCTCATCTCTGTGCTATCCGTTGTATGAGCGCCGGTCCCAATGAAATCAGGTCCAGAGATTAGAATTGGAGGCGAAAATTGAGTGAACAGCACATCACTGACACGAGGCATGTGTTCTCTGACAACACATTGTCTAATGCAGTCATTTGCAGCTCTTATCTGATTATATCATTTGCGTTAATAACGATTATGAGTTTACGACACATAAGGTATGCCTTAAATAAAGTGATTCTCATTTTTAATCTTAATGGAGGGCCTAATGACTGTTACGTCCGATAGTGACCAACACTTGACTAATGGACCGAAATATGATAGACTTGTAATACGTTGTAATGGTTTCACAATTTGTCTGATTGGCATAGTTTACAAGCACTGCACTAAAGCCAACTCTCCCTCTACTCCGCTCTCAACTGAATTCTGTCGCACAGAATATCTTTTTATCATTTAATTAGTCGAAAAGAGTCGACATTATTCTTGAAATTGCATTAAAGCCATTAGACAGACATCAGAGCACTGGTTGATAATAAAACTGTTATTTTTCAATGTTCTCAACAATAACTTTACGGCAGTTGTTGGGAACGACACGACTATTAACTATGTCTCAGTTTTAGCTAAAAAAGGTTCAAACCTTTTGTATGTTTATATTTATGGCAGTCATTGATATTCGGTAACAATCGCTCAGAATATACTAAAATAGTTGTGAATAAAGTTTTATGAAAAGACATTTATATGGTTTGAAGTACGCCATTAATGCCAGTGCTGTAGAGGAGAGGACAGACATTGGTTATGGAAGTGATATGAATCCCTGAAGTCGTTTTGCATAAATTCCGAGCGCCGGTCGTAACTGTCGGTACTACCAATAAACGCATTTATGGCGAAACCACAATAAATGTCACCAAAAGATATTTATGGACACATACGAGAGGAGAGCTCTTTGCCAGCGCTAACATCCCAGTCCTGTGCTCTAAAAGTTTAATGAACTGTTATATACGGTTACGACACATAAATATTCGCAATATATTTATGGTTTTAAGCGGTTATATGACATCCATTGATACTCGTTGTGCCAGAAATATGGCAGAAATGTCTGTACCCAATGGTGTACCCAATGGTATACCCGCGCAGCCATTCATCTCATGACAGGAAGTCTAACCAATTGACTTGTTTTATATCACTGCAAACCATAACCGCTTTTAATCACTTTTGGCTTTCACTCCGTTATATTATTTTTCACATAAAACGAGTCCATAAAAGCTATAAATTTTGTTTACTGTCCAAAGATATCCAAATCCCTTACAATGTCTCGAATCGGGACTCAAATCAATAATACTTTTCCTTCGCCGACAATATTGTCTCTCAAATAGTCATAACTTTTGTGACAAAGTATACAAAATAGTCATAACCGGAATCCTTTGTCATTGAGCCAAATGCAACAAGCTACTTCTTCTGTATCGTATAATTCATCCGGCATAAATTTCATTTGTCTATTAGATCTCAAATATATGGGTTATTTCAAATGAATTTTCTCTTATCTTTGTCTATAAAAAACTGTTTGAAAATATTTTTTTTATATTGAAATTAGTAACAAACCGTTGACTGAATTCGTTTGAATCAAACGACTAATACGGGAGTAAATGAAACACTTATCAGTTCTCAGTATAAATTGCACTCAAATCTAGCAAATTATTTATTTGGTGTTCAGTTATTATTCAAAAATTGATCTGAATTTTTGCTCAATTTTCAGTGAAACTAATTATGAGTGGTTTGATAAATAAGTTAGTCGTTCTCGGTCAGTTGAAGAAACTGAACGAATCTTTTGACAAAATTACTTTAATTTGTGATTTGAATAAAGACTGTGACCAACGATTGAACCAAATCTGCAAAATTGAGACTCAAATCAATGAGAGTAAAGAAAAGAGCTTTTTCTCCAAAAGTGGAATCAATGCCACAAATAATAAAAAATTAATTCGTCACAAATTAATTGATTTAAACGGAAGATTTGTTTTTGATTCCATCAAATGCAAGAAACCATCACAAAAGAAGTCGGATTCAATCCATTCCGAGCACAAGCCTTCCAAAAGGCATATCAAAGCCTGTGGTCAAAGATTTTTCAATACTAGAGAGAAGATCGAAAACAAACCCTTTAAATGTTTGATCAGTTATTGCGGAAAATATTTTGTAAATTCTTATAATCTTAAACGACATAAAATATGTGTCCACTCGAGAAGACTTAACTAAAAATTAAAACAAATATCTCAAAAAATTTCAATAAAATTTGATGTTTTAATCGAAAAATATTGAATTTTAGAAAATTAAAGAGAGATAGAGAGAGAGAGAGAGAGAGAGAGAGAGAGAGAGAGAGAGAGGACGGGAATCACCGGTGCATTGAGGTTTATGACAAGACCGTTGTATGCGGCACTGGTATGTCTGTCGACTGATCATTAATCTCACAATTTTGACAGTTGTGTGACAGTTATCAGACGATAATCTGAAATCTATCGTAAATTCAAGAGATCAGCAAAAAAGCTAACAATAAATGTACGGCTCTTTCATCAGTATTTCGGTTCACTTTTCCACTAAATTTGACCCAATTTTGGCTAAAAAATGTTCTCAAGTATTAAATCCAATAATTCTGTCCATAATTCCCGTCATTTCTTTGTTTTGTCAAATTTTAATCCCAATAAACCAATTGATGATAATATGAGAGATTCGATACTGAATTTAATCAAGATGAAACCCAACGGTAAAACTAATCTGGATATGGAGTGTCAGTTAGTTTTTGAAATATTGAAGTGAAAAGTAATCGGAGACAATCTTTTTTCCAAAACAATTTACTACTAATGGACTAACTTTTTGCAGGAGCTTTGAAAAAAATCTAAACAGGATGTTGTTGTGAGAGATAATGAAGACTAACTCATCAATTATAGCGATTGGGTCACCGATTCGTTGGTGTATAGCCTCGGGGGCATCGTTTGTCACAGTGTTAAATGTCGAGTCCCTCCGCTCTGAGGTTAGTATTGAGAAGAAGTGAATCCAAGAGATGTCTATCAGATAATGGACTCAATTGTGACCAAAAAATTGAACTCAAATAACAACAAAAAAGTACTGAAATTCGTTTGCATTTGTGTCAGACGAGGAGTTCCACTAAACGGCGCTTTCAATAATTTATTGGTTGTCTTCGAGTGCAAAGCCATGTCCTCGACTTCTTCGACACTGACAACAGGTCTCGGACTGTGAGCACAGGGGGTGTCGGCAAATGAAAAATGATGATTACTTTGTTTTTTGGGCGAATAAATGAGAGGAGTTTTGTCAAAACCTAATCGTTGTCTCAAATCTCGACAAAACAGATGAATCACTTCAACCGTTTCCTCCGCTCTTCTCCTTCTTCTGTGGGTACAAAATAATAGACACTTTTACTTAAAATTAATTGAAAAATTTTAATCATTAAATTGAACGGTTTAACATGATCAATTCAAGGATAAAATATATTATAAACAGCAAGGAAACAATAGCCAATCAGATGAAACAATCCTGGTCATCACACAACTGTCGTGTTTTAAAATCAATTCTTTCATGGTCAGGTCATCTTTCAAACATTGTAAACGAATTTGAAATACCTTGAGAAATGACTTTTCAAATTGATCATGTTGATTATAGCATCGCAATAGACACTACAATTGCTGGGAAAGAATCTGTGATTTGCATAATATTTATGTAAAATTCAATAAAACATGAGTTTTGGAAAATAATCTTCTTTTGAAAAAAAGGAAAAGAAAGGAATCGATTCGAGGAAGTGCTTCGATTCCTGACTCCAATAACTCATAACGTGATTGAAATTTTTGAGCGATTCTTCACTCAATAATATTTATCGCTTACTCTGAATTCATTTACAGTAAATGTCAGTCGACTCCGGCTTTCATCAGACAATTCATCTTTTGAGGGCTGACTCTAATCCCATAGCATTTAATCGGATCCCTCACCGAAAAAAACACGAAAAGAGAAGAACAGTATTAAAATATTTTGACTTTATTTCTGTTATATTATATCCGAAAATATTTTGAATCATAAGTTTGATTCAATTTTAGAGCCCATATATTAGGCGCAGAGGGACTGAGCGTTCATATCATGTAATATACAGAATATGATCGCTCTCTTCATCCATCACTCAATTACATTAAGTTTTGATATATTCTGTGCCCAAAAACTGACTCAAATGAAGAGAAGAGAAGCAATACATGACTCTAACCAAAGAAATTATGTATTCCTATCACAAGCGATGACAATATGGAAGAAATGAATTTTGATTAACTCTATATTCTATGATATATGACATTATTTTTCTTCTGTCGTATCATTTTCTCGATATATTAGTTGTCTTCTCTCCTGTCTTGTGATGTGCTCTGCGCTGGCACTCAGTGCTGGCCATCATTTATAACGCCATCGACTCATCTCTCAGATAATTTCAAAACTACTGAATGTCACAAACATTTATCATAGTTTGTGTCCATTTATTTATTTCATTGCGTTTCAGAGCACACGACCAGAAAAAACTCTTCAATTATTTATTGTCTCTGTAATTGATCGATGAGTGCGTCTGTGTGTCGGCCCCCAAATGTATTCTTTGGCCGAAGTGACCAGAATTCTCAACTATTCCAATAGTGATCAATCACTTCTCGGTGCCAAAGATTTTTTTCATTTCTTTAAGGCTTATAAAAAGATTCCCATTTTAAGAATCTCTCTCTCTCTCTCTCTCTCTTTCTCTCTCGTTTTTCAAATAAATTTGTTTTCCGAAAGCTTTTCGGTAATTTTTTTTAATCAGAAAATTATTGCATTTATTCTCAATTTTCTGAGGATTTATGAAATTCTTCGCTCAATAAATAAATTGGTTTTTTAGAGAAAAATGTTATTTTGATTAATCGATATTTTCTGATTATTTCTCAAATTAAATAATAGAAAGTGTCATGTTTAAATATGAGTTTTATTTAGATTTTAATCTTGATGATATTCAGTTTGATAAATAAATATAGCTTGGTATTAATTTTATGGTTAGCAAAGTGTTGAGTCACTACTGAGTGAATCATATTTTTAATATTCTTTGGTTTTATTGACTGAAATGAATGTAAATATTATTATATATTTGGAGTCATATAATATATTTCACTTAAAATAAACGGCAATCAAAGAAGCGGTGCTTTTATTTTGCAGACAATCGAAAGCAATATATTTGAGGAGAGGGGAGAAAGTGGTGCGAAAGCAAACTTATATACAATATTCGGGTGTCGTTTCATTTGGCAAATTGTCATTTCATACGTTTTTATTATTTTCGCTAAACTTCTGTCGTTTTGAAAACATATATTGAATAATAGAGTGCAATACGAATGAGAAATGAGACACAAATAAAAATGTTGATCAGAATTGAGACCCGCTATGAAAGCAAATTTAAGTGCCATAAAGAGAGGAGTCGTATAAACGATACACTACTGGCATCGGTTTCACTGATGTCAGCACTGCTATCACTACTGTTTGGGTGTATTTCACGTGCCATTCATGTCAGTCATTGATTTCCGACTCAATGTGTTAGTCAAGACTCACGACTCGGAAATAATACAGAAGAGAAGACACGACGAAAGTGAGACAGACTATCACTGCCGCACATCCGACACATCCAACACATCCACAACAGACCGACTTTTAATTTTATACTCATTGAACGCATTCACGTGTATTACAACTCATATAACAAGAAAATTACAATTTTTCTCGTATTTCAAACATAATATTCATCTACAGTAGAGTTGAAATGGATTTTTGGGATAACATTCCTCTCGGATATGAAGTTGTAATGAGTGTCAAAGCGTTATAATAAATATTGATGAGGACAGGACAGGGATTCAAATTGAATACAATCTATCAGAGTATTAATAGGCGGCGAGTCATTCAATTCAATATATTGTGTGAATTAATCCATTTTTCGATTCTATTCCCACCGAAACACAATCAAAATCGTTGCGAATATTCTCTTATCGGCCTATCATTCAGTCACTCAAACCAAACCCAAAACAGTGAGAACTGAGGCATAAGTGAGAGAAACGAACGAAAATTAGATACAAAGATATACAGAATAGGAGAGGGAGAGCACGATAGACAGTGCTCGGAAATGAACGGTTTTATTATGGAGATGCAAAGCACTCAAAACAGAAACCGTTTCTATTAATGCATTTCTGTCCTCTAAACTGAAGCGAACACATTATGCAAATTGTGGTGAAAGTCAACTGAACTAAACTTTGCTTAACTCATAACATGCAAATGTCTGCCTCTGTTTCCATCAGAAAAAGAAACTTATAATATATGGAGTGAACGAAACAATGCGGGAATTAAGTCAGTCGTAAGCATTTCCATAACCACTTCTCTTCCACTTCTCTTTGCCTCACATATTGTAGGCATTCGTTTATTTTCAACACTTCATTAGTTGTTTTCATTTCGTGTATTCTTTACCTTAAAAACAAATTTTGGTTTTGTTTTTACATAATTTATGAAAACAAAAGTTTTTTCGACCAAAAGTTTATTTTTTTGAAAACTCTTTTTGCAAATAGAAAGGGATGTTGTGATGAATTTTTATAGGGTTTTGTTAGTCTTAGCCATTGAAAGGCTCTCCACTTCTATTCCATTATATTTCACACAAGTTTTAAATTTTTGAAGAGATCTTTCTTTTTTGATCTCAAATACCAAACAAAAGAAGAGGAGTATTAGAAAAACACAAATCATTGAACAGTTCTATCATTGCATTCATTTCTCAAAGAATATTATCTCAAAGTTCATGAAATATTCAACAAAATAGAAGTCGGACTAAACTCAACAACAAATTCAAGAGAAGATTTGATGAGCGAAGAGACTCAATGGCTAAATAAGAAGCAGAAGAATAAGCCCAGAACTGAAGATGATGTCGATGGCATACAAGAACTGAGAAGGAGGGGAACGGCAGCTCAGTGTGTGTCGCTATTCATTTGTTGTTGTAGTGCACAATACGTGCATCAAATGCTGATTTGTTATTCGTTTCAATATTGGAAATGTCATCGCAATCGCAAACTTTATTTATGGAGTAATGCATGGATGCGATAAATGATAAATGACGGCCACATCACTACCGACTCAGCCCTGACTCCGCCAAAAGAAGAAAGAAGAATACTTTGCTTACTATACTCTCAAACGTTGAATTGATATCCAAACTGAATATACATTTGGGAAAAATTGAAAAATTTTGTGAAACGTGTCTTCGTTTTGCTTTTCAATGCCTAAAAGGAAGACTCGGTTTACTCTCACATAACAACAACAATAACAGCTATTCTGAGTTTTTTTTCAAACTTTAATTTCATTATTGATGTGATGGAAGATAAAAATTAAAAGCCTATAAAATTTGATCTCAAATTCAAAGAAATAGAAAAATTTTCCATTAATTCGGGTAAAAGTTTTCCACAAATTCTGGCGAAATCTGATATTTAATTGAATTTTCAAGAAATTTTGTCCTCGAGTATAGAATTCTCTATTTTCTCTTTCCAACGAAGAAAATTCTTTAACTTCTAATGGTTTGGAAATAATTTTTTTTTCTTATAAAGTAAATGAATTCCGAGTTTAACCCATTTGTTGTGATTTTTTCATTTGGTATAAGAAAAAACTTAATTAAAATAACAAATAAGCGGTTGATTTCGAGCCAAACATTGGAAGTGAAGTTCAATTAATTTTGAGCTAAAAAATTGGTTTATCTCTGAATGTCAGTCAAATTCTTGCGCTTCAGTTCTCATTAATTAAAGTGCGATCCGAACCGATGTCGCACTCCTTTCATCCGAAAGCATTCTTCGGGAACTGTCGGCAAATTTTTTCACTATTTGTGTCATGACTTTCAATTAATTTTGCGATTCAGTTATACTACAAAAGCCTCTATTTCTAGAGATTCAATGCAAAGAGAGATAAAAGTTAATGATATTGATGTGCGATCCGATGAAATTAGTTGAGATCGCACTCACTTCACATCCTGTGCTAAGACCTTATTTTTTATTCCTATTTGTCATTCACTCATTCTTAGACTCACCGCTGATGTCGTCTCACATTGTTATCCCTTATTCTATAAGACACTTCATTTATATTTTGCAAGAGTAAAGTGCTCTAAATTAAGAATAATTAGACATAATATTGGATCAAAATGTTGGAAATGCTTAGTCTTGGTATAAATAAAAATGGTTACAAAACCAGTGATTTATTGATTGACAGTTTGTTTTATTTTATTATAAAATTGGACTAAAATTTAAGTTTCAAATCATTTGCCAGAATTTGATGAAAAGATGTGTTGAACTCAGAGAGGAGTCGACACAACATATTTTTTATAAATGACATGAATTTCATTAGCATTTTGTCACAAAACATAAATTTAGTTACGATTCGGTACATAACTCCTCTCTTATGATGAAAAATAATCAAAAGTAAACTCATAAATAATTTGATTGTACGGCAAAAAGTGATTTGTCCTGAAATCAAATTTTATTCTTCGATTAATTAATAATTATTTAAGAGTTCATTGAATTGAAAGTCAATCGAATCAATAAATTGATTGTAAATTATGACTCTTTTTATTAATCATTAGTTTTGGTTCTCTACCAGAGCTGAACAGAACTGCTTTATCTCAAAGTATTGTATGGTTTGGAAGCACTAAAATCCCGTTAACCTCACATCCATTCCTCACATCCATTAGCTCTCCTCTGATTCAATAAATTAGAGTCCAATCCCTCAACAAATATATCACTATTTTATTTATTATATTAAGAGTGACTCACTTTCCAAGAAATAAAAAATTCAATATTTTTAATGACATTGAAAACTAATCAAACTGTGGACTGCCATAACCAGAAGCCCCACAGCAGCTCATCCTATAATACACTGTGTTTTGTTATCAATTCGGCACTACTTTGATGTGAGGCTTCCCTTTGACTGAAAACTTTTTCTCCTTGTGATTGGTTGGATAAATAATAAAATTTGCATGATATTTTTGAAATCAGAAATAAATTCATTGAACAAAAAATTGAATATTCAAAGAAGGTTTGAGATTAATGTCAGAATTTTTATTCATAAGTTATTATCCATTGCTTGGAATCGCAATATTTTGGAGGTTTTGTGTTTCGTGACGATTGCAGACACCGTTTGAATGATTAATTCCAATACAATAGAGTCGGAGCTGAAAACCTACGCCAAGTTCTGATAAATTATTGATATCCTCACTATTCTGTGCTATCTTTTATATGCGTTTCCTTTGCCTTTAATTATTTTGTATAAATAAAAAAATTGATTAATTATACAAAAATTCTTATTAAATATTAAACATAAGAGAAAATACAATTCCGCTCCACTTTTGCTCCACTTTTGCTTATTTTTCGAATAAATTTTGTGCTAAAACTGCGTCCAAAGAAACGATTGTTTTGTTGAACATTCGCTTCACTGACGACACAGAATGAAAAGGAGACCAATGGTTAGATTCAGAGCTGATTACACAAAATCTTTTATTGACGTATTCAATGATATAAAGAAAACTCCAATTTTAGCCTTAATTCAGGCTCCGACTCATAATGAAGAACAGGTGTCAATAAGCCTATTATTCCACGAATTCCTCATATAATGAAAACCCAATTAATTGATAAACTTTTAGCTCTTCGTATAAATAGATTTTTTTTTCGATCGATTCAAATGAATAATTCTTAATATTTGGCTCATATTTAAACTAAATTCATTCAATTGATAATTATTAATATTAATTACTACATAAAAGTTATAAACTCTAAATACTCTTGCTTAAAAAACAACAACTTTTAAAACTTGTGTTAACCTTTTAAATATCCACTATTTTAAATTAGTTTCCAATGAACTATTTTTGCCAAGATTATTCAATTTGTAGTAAAGGCAAATTCGAAATATAATCCCTTCGAACGGGTCGTCAATAATTAATTTAAGAGAATATCGCTTAGAAAACAAAAGTAATCAAATACTGATCTTTGGTAAAGAGAAGGGAAGGGTATGTTTATCTCATACATTATATTCCCTTCCATTAGATTAATGACAGAAAAGTTTCATTTTTTGCAAATGACTTAAAATATAAATTGAATTAATTAAACAAATCAATGAATGCCATAAAAATTCAATAATCAGTTAATTCTATTTTCTTACGAAAAATTCAATCAATCTTTTTATGTAATCCAATAACTATTGAGTGGACTTCGAATAGTTTTCTTCTTTTTAACCAAAAATATTCGCATTTAATGTGATTATCGGCAGTAATATCATATGTGTAGCCATTTATCAATCAATTCAATGTTTTCTTCTAATTTGGTTCTCTATAATTATAATTTTGTTGGAAAGCTAAAGAATGGGACTATAGCTCCTTGCCAAATCAAATTTGTTTGTAATAATATCATATTGAGTGGCATCACATCAATCGATGCCTTGTTTTGCAATCAAAGAATAGGATGTTTGCAATTCTTCAATTAAATTGGGAGGAGAAAATAGCTAGACCACTTAAAACAGATTAAACAGAACGCTCCGCCAATTGTGTGAAAAAATGTTTGATATATTGGTTGAGAGAATGGAATCGGTTTTGAAATAATTTATTTGATAGTCGTTTCACTTAATCGATCGTAAAATTATAATTTAAGCGCTTTTATCGCTTTCAGTACTAAATTCGCTAAATTTATGCAAAAGTTTGTAATTTTTTTCTTCGACTAAAGAATTCCCTTTTCCGACATCAAAATAAACCGAAAAATTTATTTTCCTAAACAACTAATAAAATGGAAAATTGATGGCAAAGAAAGTTAATCAAAAATTAAAGTGTGTTTTAGTCTGAAAAATCGATGGCTGAGTCTTATTTATAGTGTTGTTGAGGTCTATTTAGGAGCATATGTCGGCTGATTAACCCTCCACTACATCATTGTTTTCTGTTAAACACAATTCAAAGGATCGGTTAATGCGAGTCCTGTATTGAAAAGCAAATTAAAAGACTAGACCTCAATGTGTTCACAGATTCAAAAAAATTGCAATAAAAATAGATGAGAGAAGAAAATCAATTTGTATTAAAACTATTGCTGTGAAAACAATATTAGAAAAAGTGATCCGAACTCACGCAGAGCTCAGGAACAGCATAGGAACAGCTCAGGAGCCAAACGCCAAACGTTTTATTAAAGAATCGCACACAACATGTGATTCACTTATCTTTAGGCTCGATATTCAATCGTCAATCGATACAAATCTCTTCTTAACTAAACTCTATTTCCAAATAAAGTCTGAGTTTGGCTCTCATTTGTCGAATCAGATCAAAGTAAATATGAGTTTCATTTGGAAAGCCTTACAAATGTTATTCAATACATTGACTTCTTTGTCAAACAAATTAATTACAAATAACCAAAAATTCCTCAAACAATGCAATTTATAATTTCATTGAAAACATTAATCATTTCCTTTGAAAACAACTGAAATTTAATTAAATTCTTTCCAAACTATTCATTAGTTGAGCGAAATCTTATCGCTATTTGTTTTCTTTCTATTTTTTGTTCAATGATTTTACGATAAAACATATTTTTAAAGTAAGTCAAGACTTTTGTCTTTGAAAACAAAAAATAAAAGATAAGAATCCAAAGTTAATTAATTATTTTTAGACATAATTGTCTCCAAACTTGTGTTCAATTCTTCTCAGGAAAGAGAAACGTTTTCCAGTTCTTTGAATTTCTTTAAGTATAGCTTCAGAGGACTGGAAGACTGAAAATACGACAAAATTTAATACTTTTCAAAGAATTTGTAATTTTCGACTCTATTTCTGTTTTCGTAATCTTTAAGTGATTTCGTTATTTAACACACATTTAAAGAACTCAAAGGAAATGAAAGCAATAAATAGCGAAAATTCAAAATAAAATTTTTATCTAAACTATAAAAGTTTGAACTCATATGAGAATGTCTTTCACTTTAAATATTTTTCAGACGTTTGTATTATTAAAGTTTGAGAAATATCTCTTCAGAATAATCATAATATTCGGGAATAAATGCATAAACTCAGACATAAACTAAACTTTCATTAGCTGTAAGAGAAGTCTCTTAATTATCATTTCTTAAACTAAAATAAATTCAATTCTGAAATTCAATTATAAAAACTTCAAACAAATGTTAGCTAAGAATTCAATCAGACGTTGATTTCAATTAATATTTACAGAATTTAATAATCAATAGACAAAAGTCACTGAAACTAATGCTCACAAAATATCATTTATTGATCTGTAATTCAACTAAAATGAAGTTTAATAGAACCAACAAGTACAGTATTTGTAAACCCAGAATATAACAAGCTAGTTAACAAATTGAATTTTCTTTCGATATATGCTATTAAAGTAGAAAAATATTCAATTATTTGGACCTAATTTTATTATTTAAATTAATTTCAATATATTTGATGTAAAACAGAGTTAATGGGTTTTTCTCATTTATCTAAGAGTCAAACGCTTGAAAGTAAGGCTCATTAAGTTTAATGGCATTTCTTAGCCAAACACACAATTAAATTACAACTAAATAATGAAATCCAAAAAAAAAAAAAAATAATGAAAAAATTTGATTACATTCGTAGAAACGAATGAAATGAATTAAATTCATGAAAATATTTATAAATTGCGGAATAATTTACCTTAAATTTGAATAAATATTGTAAAATGAATGAAAAATATGGGCAGAGTTTGAGAAACTAATGGAAATGGCATTAATTGAATTAAAGTGATTCTATCGATGCTTTTATTACTATTGAATTACATTTGATTAGATTACTTGCCTTTAGAGACGATTAGCATTAATGATATTTTAATGTTTGCCTTCATTTTCTAAATTAAAATTAGATTCGGCCCTAAATTCAATGCTTTATTTCGTCTCACTTTTCAATCAACTAATTATTTTTGTTGTGTGTCATCAAAATTGAATTGTTTTGGGAATTAACTGAACTCAACAAAACTCTCTTCAAAGATGTGCCCAGTTTTTTCACCAAGTGCCATTTGATTGATTTTACGTTCACTGATAGTTATTATTGTAAGAATCAATCATATTTTTTGCCAATTCTTTCGATGGAAATGAATAAAAAGGAGCGGAATAAGGGAACGTCTGATTTTGTTAAACATATCCTTCTTAAGAGAATTTCTGAGACACTGAGTTTCGTTATTATAATGGATGAGTCAAACGGGTCCTCAATATTTATAGAATTAGTATTGCTTTGGGTTCTGTTCACACATTTTTATAAGTCTTTGATGAAAGAAAAATATTCAGAACTCAAAGAGTCTCAAAAAATGATGGAATACTCGATAAAACATTAAATAGTTTTTATTCAAAAATGATAGATATTTTCAAATATTCATAATCTGTTTTTTTATGCTTACAAACACTTCAATAAATACAATAAATTTTTCGCTGAAAAAATGTTTAATTTATAGATGATTTCAAATAATCTGTTTTTATATTATTTTCCTTTGAATTCAATTAAAATATTCAAATATAATATTATTACAAATTTTATTTAATTTACAACAAAAATTTGAATTCATTGCTACCATTCCTGAGCTGATCGCGTAACAGATCGCGGGTCAGTTTCAGGTGATGTTCAACATTAACAGATCCGATATTATTCTTCTGGATCTTTTCAAAACATTGAATCGCTTCGTGAAAATGTTTTCGTCTGACTTGAATCACACAGAGGTTGTGCTGAGCGAAGACATTAGTGGAGTCAATGCTCAATATTTTGTAATAACAATTCTCTCCGTTCTTTAAATCATTGAAATACTCGATATAAATATCACCCAAAAGAAGAAGACCTTTGATGTGTTCACTATTTGTCTTCAACAGTTTGGTCAGGTATTCGACCGCTTCTATCGGTTGCGGCGAATCTTCGTTATAGAGAAGAAGAGCCATATTATAGAGGGCTTCCGAAAAGTTGGCCTTCATTTGAATGGCGTTCTCTAAAAAGTGTTTCCCTCTATCGAAACGGCGACCTTTGATGGCGAGCATCGCTAAATTGAAATAAACCGTTTCGTCAGCCCTTCCCAACTCAATGATCGTATTGAGCCGTTCAATGGCCACCTCATTCAGATTACTCAGGCCTTGATCTTGAATAATGCGCGCGGAGGCCAACAGTGACGGTTCGTGGTGTGGGTCCAAACTCAAGGCCTTATCGAATAAGTGGAGCGCGTCCTGCGGTGAACCGCTTTCGTTCACAACTATACCCAACTGTAAGTCAAAGCAAATTAATTTGTCTCACAATTGATTTTGTTTTAAAGCTTTATTTCAAACTCTTTTATTCTGTTATTATTGGCGACAAATTAAATTGACTCGAATCAGGAAAAGAGCTTTTTTTAGCACTTCTCATAACTTTCATCAAAAGCTGAGAATTGAATTGCACTCAGCTTTTAGTGTGAAGTCATTTGGGAAAAATAATTTTTAGCTCAAATTGTCGGCAAATGAAAAAAAGGTGAAAAAAAATCTTTCATTTCTTTTGTCGGAATTTTAGTAATGGATTGGATTTTATGATAACTTACGTTATAGAGTATATCGGGGTCTGAGTTCTCGTACTCGAGTGCTTTGGCCAACATTACCGTCGCTTCGATGCGTCGATTTGAGGCCCGCATTACTTTCGATAGACTCTCAAAGGCTGGACTGAAATCGCTTTTAAGAGTTAAAATTCTTTCGTGTAATAGAAACGCCTCTTTTGTCTTCTTTGGATCCCTTGATATTAGTTCAGAAAGTCTTAGTAATGCTGTCAAATGTATGGCAGATATTTGATCCGAATTTTGAGCCGACTCTTCAAACAAATTGGTTGCTCTTTTATACGAAATTTCTGCTTCTTTTGAATTATTTATCTTAACAAAAATATTGCCCAAATTGAGATGACCCCGAACATCGTTTGGCTCAATTCTGTGTCAATAATATGAGACCATATTCAAAATCCAGGGTCAAATACATGAATGAGAGGGATAAACGAGAGGATGACAAACCTTATGGCGTCTTTGAAGTAAGTGATGGCCATATCATAGTTGCCGTCCCTTTCATAAAGTCGTCCCAAATTGTTGAGCAGTTTAGTGTTGTTCGGGTTTACCATAAGACCAGTCGAGTAAAGAGAATACTCATTGTTCCTGAAAATTGAATTTTAAACAATATTAATGACATAATTGTATTTCATTTTATAAATTATGTAATAAAGCAATAAATGTCTGTCTTTTGTTACAATAATTGATATGAAATAAACCAAAAGTTTCATTATTCAAAAGCTTAGAGTAATAGATAGTAAAGAAATGATTGGATTACCATTCAGTGCATCTGCGATATGTCTTAACCATGTGAACGATCAACAGAAGGCCTATTACTGTCTTAAGACTAGGCGTATGGCCTTCCCTAAGGTTTCCAATAAGAGAAAGAGAAAAAATGTCTTAAATTATGTTTTATTTCATTTAAAGTACTCGAAGTGAAAGAAAGTTAATATCTTTGGTCAAGAATTCCATACCAATAGTGGAATAGATTTTTGACGCCCATTCCTATTAGGAGAAGGAATCCCATCGATGGTAAATACAATACTCTTTCGGCCACAACAAAGCCGGTCGGGAAAAATAAATTCGACGCCGGAATGAAGGGCACAATGGCGAGAGTGAGCACCTTTTCAGAGTCAATAAATTGTATATAATGTATGAGAAATATCTTATATTTCATTTATTTGTTGCCACAAATATTTTTGCTATTTTTCCGAAACCTTTCAATCATTTTATGGATTTTCTCTTCTATTCTAACATTTATTCGCAAAAATATTGTGTTATTTCGATAGGATTTATATGACTGACCAGAAATAGTTTGTGGTCTTGGCTTTTGATTAAGGCATAGTATAATAAGTAGAGAAGAGCGACAAAGAAGGCCCCAGTCGTCCAAATTCTTGGATCGTTCAGGTCTGACACCAATCGAATCGATGAGTGCGTCCAATCACAGCTCAAATCACAGGGAAATAAGAGTAACCAACCATTGAAGGCAACCAAATAACTAAAGGTTAACTGTCGGGTCGGACTCTCCGCATACGAGGCCGGGTTGTCCAACCTGTCACACGTAACCATTCATCCTTTTAGTAATCAATTCTAAGCGATTTTAATCTAAATATTTTCATTCTTTGACTTTTTATTATTTTTTGTAATAATTTTATTAAAAGAAATCTTTTATTCTCTCAAAATTCGCCGAAAAATTAATATACTTTTGTATAAAAGCCGTGCATTCATTCAATTCAAAAGAAAGTCATGTTTTATATTATAATCAATGAAAGCAAAAAATTAATGACTTTTCATATTAAGTATGGAAAGTGTGGATCCACTGAAACATGTATTCACTGTATTTATTGGGGAATATATTTAATAAAGTATATTAAGAATACTACTCTTCATTTTAATTATACCATAATCTTGGTTATTTTTGCAAAAAAAAGTAGCTATGAATATACAAAATTAATAATCATGGGCATTCATTATAAATGTTTGTTAATTGATATTTTTTAAGCACTTAAACTAATGATCAGGGTTAAAATAATGTGAACAAGTGCATAAAAAAGAATGATAATAACAAGAGAGAAGAATATTAAATACCTATTGAACTTTGGAAACTGATTTCCCATTATATACAATCTGAATACGAGCGCTGCCAAGAATGCAGACAATAAAATAAATATGTTTTTAACGGTTTTCCTCGAAGCGATTTGAAATTTTTTAGTGTTTCCAACTCTGGAGATAATAGCGTTTAAATTCACTGCTTTTGAATTAACTTTATTTTCCTGCGGAGACAATAACACAGAAAAATGAATCAATGAATGAATGAATAGACGAATGACTTTTAAAATTCAATAATAAATAAGAAAAGAAAACATTAAAAACTGATTTTCGCTATAATTTTTGGAAAATAGAGAAAAAGGTTTTACTTTGTTCGGAGGCTGTCGTCGAGAAACCAACTCATGAATGGCACATATTATTAGTACAGTCAGTGACTGCTCTTTGCAGAGGAATCCTAACCACGAAAATATTGTACTCAAAACTAATTTGTGTTTTAATTTGTATTTTGTTGAACTCCACACCAATAAAGTCGATAAATAAAATATAGCCGACAATAGCTCAGCCCTTCCCACAATCGATGCCACCTTTAATCAAGGAAATGATAAAAATTCAATTAAGTTGTTTTTAAATATATCATGGTCCTAATAATGGATTGCTTTGTCTCTTAAAATCGATTAAAGTTAGTTCCAAGCTGATAAATATTGAACTACACTCAACTATTTAAAAGAATGAGCCTGGTTGAAAATAAATTCCAATTTGCTTCCATTTTCTAAAATAGATTTCACAGAACACTGACTTTTGATTAAAAAATTGATTTAATCGAATGATTTTGAGATTTATGTGTTATTTGCAAGAATAGTATTTTATGGCTGAGTGTGTGACACATCATATAATGGACGAGTGGTTTGTCTGACCACGAATTTGGCAAATATTTAAGGGAACACATGCTTTAGAAAAGCCGAACAAACCCTAAGAACCCAATGTTTTGCTAATATTTAGCTCAACTCAAATGTGTTTTTCGCGTTGTAGTCAAACGAGATCTTAGTTGAGGCAAAAAACATATAAGTTTAGGATATTTGCGATACCAGTGTTTCAATGGCTTATCACAGTTTAAACTCACAGACCTTTCAATGCACTAAAAAATTCTTAGTCTCTGAGCCTTAATGGATAAATCAATATAAGTTTAGCTCTTATGCTATTCTCTCTCTCTCTCTCCCTCTCTCTCTCTCTCTCTCTCTCTCTCCATTCATTCATTTTATAACAAACAGTTTTGTTTTTGATGGTCTGTTATTTTGAAATAGTTATTGATTTGCTTTATATTATGTGCAAAGAGTTGCCAAATGAATACACAGACAGAGGAGTGGAATACAAGTAAATGAAAGAGTGAGAGAAAAAACGATAATTTTAAGCAAATCAGAAAATTTAAGCGAAATATAGTGGAAGAGGAGAATAAGTATCAAAAATAAGGGATAAGGAGTTGAATGCAAATATTGAAAGTAAGTCCCAAATCCAGGGATCAAATGAAAGTATGATTCGATTGCGTCGATAGTACTGTAATTTTGTGCCACTTTTGTCATTGCATTCATTGCTTTCTCTTTAAGTCGAGAGAAAAATATTGTTTTTTTGATTTTCAAGGATTTGTAGACCGAATCGATTGAATAAAGTGAGGACTGAGAGGAATGACAGAAGAATGGATTCACATAAACTGATTGAAAAGTTGATGAGAGAAACTACTGGTAGTAGTGATCTAATAATTTTCAGAGACACGAATTGGGTCTGGCATTAGGTCTGGCGCTCGACATATGCACACAATATTGTTATCTCTAATTTCTCTACACTTTGCAGAAAAAGATTGAAAAAGAAGTTGTAATGAGATTTGCGATCTCTTCACTGAACAGCTCTGGAATGGGAGGAAATCAGCGCAAAAAAAAACGATAATACCATAAAATTTCAATTTAACAAATAGACAACACACCGGTGCTCTGCTGTGGAGCATAACATTTAGGAATTCATGTCATATACTGTATGGATATTTAAGAGAGTGTCCGACATTATAGAGACTATCACTGAATTAGTCCATTACAACAATTGTCGGTATAAACCACTCTAATGTCAAATATTATAATGACTCAAAAGTATCCATTATTTCCAATTCGTGACTTGTTTTAGGATCAACTGATTTGACTCACATTGGATCACATTATCGTCAAATGGAGTGTCCCCTCAATAGACCATTCGATTATCAAATGAGAAATCGTGTCTTTTATTTTTTGGTCCAAAAATTATTTTTCGATAACTAATTTACTTTCAGTTTACTTATTATTAAATTTATTTCAATAATTTATTTATTAAATGATCTCAATATAGACTAAGCGCTCGATTTGAACACAACAGAGGAGTAGATCTGAAGTATGATTACTAAACCCTAAACGTGACTAAAAAACATTTGATATACACTTTCGGCGATTTTTTATCTCAAAATTATTCAGATTTTTTTTTTAGATTTTTATTCGCTTTTAGGGATAAATTCAATATATTCAGTGCAAGGATTTCAATATTTGTGTGAAATATTATCATTAATTTAATATTAAATAAAGTATTTGTGAATCAATAGTCATTAGGAATTCTTGAGAAGCAATTTGGAAAAAAATCTCAAACTTTTAAGAATCTCAAGAGTCTAATAAGTTGTGGCCCTTAGAGTCTGAGCGATAAGTTTTGCTGATTTTTGAATATTATGTGAGCGATAAGACTCTGTTCTCTCTATTCGAGGGCACAGATTGGCGGAGGGAAAGGCAGTTATTTTTGAAAGTATGAGTGCCTGAGATAACTGAGTGATAGATTATCTATTCGTCAAATAATAGTTATGTGTTTACTACTAATACGTACGCAATCCGTATGTATTGAGTGAACGGCGAACAGAAGTGCAGTTATTAGAGATGTCGTCGAATCAGAGAACAGGAGCTGACAGTAACTGAGGGGTAGAGAAAACATGAATGACTTCCATATAATGAGTTGTTTGGAGATTCAGAAGCATTACTCCAAAGTTTGGCCTCAAAAGAATTGGATCGCTTCTGGACTTACTTATAATAGAGAAGACAAACGAATGAATGCAATGCAATGTTGATTATATGATATCCCATCGGATTTAAGCCATGAATACCGAAATTCCATCTGAATGTGAGAACAGTGAGCGGTCGGTAACTTCGATGGCTCTGTTCCTAAAAATTAATGCAATTCTTTTGTAAGTCTTTGAATATAACACCAAATATGTGTTCCTAAGTATAGCCACAAATTCATTGCATAACTGATCACTAATTCTGTGATAAATTGGTTTTCATTTATAAGTTCATAGAATCGATTACTTTATCGCAAATTTGCGTGTTTTTTGGCCTCTCGTTCATACCTTCCTGTATTCGTGATGTGCTATTCTGTTCGGATCTGTTTTGTTCTCAATAATTAATCGGCGAACTTCTTAAATGAGCCGAAGGATAGTCGGATGAGTTTATTGAATCTGTTATAAGTCTTAATTCCTCTCAACTACTGTTACACTGAATTCATATTATTAGCAAAACGATAGCTAAACACTGAGACTAAGGAATGACAGTCTAAGGAATGAGTGGAGGGCTAGTCATCTAACTTAACTCACACTCGACTCTGTCGACTCTATCTCTCACTTCACTATCTATTCTCGAAGGAAATTCAATAGAAGTGAGAATAGAACTAAATGTCAGACTAAGAATTCAAGAATCCAAACAACATCCAAGAGCCAAATGTCTGCTCCCAATCAATACCAAAATACCGGTCGTTAAACGTGAGGATCGCATTACAATTCATGTCTGACTAACTTTTCTATCATTTAATGTATAGATTTTAAGTAAAATATTAAAAATGTTTCAGTTGTTAGGCATTGAAGTTAATGAAGCGCACACTCCTACCCACTCCTACCCATCGGTGCGCTCTTTTTTATGTCAATTTATAATCAGACTTAATGTGATTACTTTGGATACTAATTGAAGCGCTAAGAGTTCGTGTCTTTGATTAACGTTTTTCCTATACTTCTCTCGTATAATGAGTGAGAGAACAGTATTTCCTATTATTGTTGAATTCATTTAATAATTTAATCTCTTTATTGATGTCAAACCATTTTTTACTCTTTTCTCTTAAACAAAACCATGAATTGTGATAAGCCTTAAAAAAATCCTTTTCGTTAAATTCAATAATATTTCATTAATATTAAAATTATGTTAAGATTATATGAACCAAAAAATGGGAGGTTATAGAGAACACATTTTTATCGATATTTTGCTAGAATTCATTTCTTCGTGTTTTACTCAAAAATTGATTTTTCCTCAAAAGAGTCTCATATTTCTCGTTATAATGGCTTAAATCAAAAGTAAACCTAAAATGATATTATTTTTAGTTTGAAACAAATATTTACTCCAATTATTTTCAAATCGAAACTAAAGATTAAGGAAAATAATGGAAACCCTCAGATCCTAAACGTGTAAACACCAGTGATGAGCACTTTTTACTAATCATTTGGACGGAGATATCTTATGAAGCGTTTAGAAACAACTTTACTCTAATGAAGACAGTCTTATATTTTTTGGTAGATTTAGTTGTCTTTTCAATAAATGCAGAGTTTGATCGGTTAGACAGCAGTCGACAGAACTGATTGATTGCATATAGTCTTTGATTGATTGGCTCCGTTGTAATGAATTTTTGTCTGAATCTGTTTTCCCGAATAATCGATAAGTTCTGTGAATTCTCTACAAAAAAAGTGTCGGAAAAGTGACTCATTATTATCATTAAATAACTTTGTTTTGAATCTTTTGTGAGATTATTTGCCAAATAATTATTCTGACATTTGGCTTAAAATGATTTCAATGCATATTATTAACAAAACTGAAAGATTTATTCAATTTGTATAACATTTTGTTTGACAACTTATGAATTAATTCGACTCAAACTCATAATAATTCATGAATTTTATTGTTAGTCAGAAATTAGTGGCCTTTAATGGAACCGACATTTAATTTATGGCTTCAAAAAACAATAATAAATAGGATTTTGAGTTATGGCTTATTATAGTTTATGGCAATAAAATTATAAAATAAACTCCATTTACACTCATTTATGGTTTTTTAACTACAGATATAAAAAATGAGAGAATAGTTTTAGGTTTAATCAAATGGTCTGTAAAGTTGTTTGCTTTGAACTTATTTTTTATTTTTATAGTTTTCTATTCTTTGTCTTTGTTTTTAGGGACCGACCGACCGATCGATAAGACTTTTTTCTATTTCATTTATTTTCTCCTTTTTTGTTATCTCTTTTTATTTGACATAAATTAGTATTGAATAATAACTGGGTTTTTCAATCAGCAATAAGTGGCCAATAAATAGAGGCTAAGAGTGAATGAGAGCTCCTCTTACTTTATGGATTGGTGTTCCCCAGAAATCATTGAGAAACAATCGATATAATGGTGTGTTTGGCCTCAAATCTTTGTTATCGATGATTGCCGGCCGATCGTCGAACACAAGTTGACCCCAAATTGAAGGCCAGTAAGAAAGACAACAGACCACTACCACCAATAGATAAGGACTTCTATGAAAACAAATCAAACAATAAATATGAAGCAAACGATCCCAAACGAAACCATTGTATTGGAGAGAAAAACAGGAAAAAAGTCTAACATTTTTTGGATGACATTAAAAGACAGACAAAATGATACCTTAGTATTGATGGCAGAGTGTGACTGATGGCAGTCTTTTGATGCAGTTTTGGGCTCACATGTTGTCTTTGATGTCTTTGATGGGTCAGAACAGATTCCAATTCACAAAAACGAGATCTTATACTACAGAGCAGTCTATGCGTTGAAACAGCCTCTGAGCCCAAAGTCATAACTCAGAGTCTTCTCTGGATATTCAGAGGCAACGGTTGAGGTCTACAATAGACAGACAAAAAAGAGATTTAGTATTGCGTTAGAAAATGAAAGACACAAACGAGTGATTGATTTAAGAAACAATTGGAATGCTTTGGCACGAAATGCATCCAATGTTTGTATGTCTTCTCCAAACATACTCTCAACCGGAAAGTCTCCTCAATAGCTGAGACCTTCGACCATCAGATAAGATAAAGAGCAAGAGATGTGAGAAATACCAGTCTAATAGCCTTTCCTCGATATAACCATTTATGATATTTGGCTCTGAAATAGGGTTTAGATATTTGACTCATGTTTTACGTTCATATCTCTGGTATAACATTGAATTCAACTCTAAAATAGTATTCTTAAGAACTGTTCTCTGTTTCTGTTTTCGCCAAAAGAGAGAAAAGCTTTAGTCTCTCGAGAGTTGGTTTGTGTGCAAAGAATGGCAGCAAAAATAAAAAAAAGAGTAAAAGGATAGTAATAAAGCAAAAAGTATTTCCTAGAGATCCAACACTAAAGCTCACAGTTTTTGGAGTAGACCAGAGCCGACCCAAAAAAGTGATGGCGGATCAGTTGAATGTAGGGCTCATCCCTATTGTTTACTCTCTCCTAAGGTTTGGTTTCTCACAAAAAGAGTGAAGAATTTTGTTGAGCGAACACAACCAGAAATCTAACAACAAATCAGTTGAGCGCCACTAAAATCACCAAATATATGGTCTATAGAGTGAATGCACTCAAAAACCAATTACATGACAAATGATTTAAATTATTCCTAAGATATTCTTATGTCAGACCTGGAATTGAGTGAAAAAATTCTTCAATTTATTTATTCCCACATTTAAATAGAAAATATTATAATAGTTTTGTGTAAATGTCAGAAATTGAAGCCAAGATAAATTGTTAACATTTCAAATGATTCCCAGTTTTTTGAATTTCAATTATAATATTCAAAATCGAATTCAACCGAATATTTTACAGACGAATGACTTTGGATTTGAATAAATTTATCGAATCATAAGAAGCGATGTTTTAATGCAAACAAAGCCTTAAATTGAATTATTGTTTGCATTCAATTAAATAATATTTATATAAAAATTCTCTTCATTTCAACATTAAGAGAGTCGATGAGAGAGAGAGAGAGAGAGAGAGAGAGAGATCCCCTAAATTTGGCTCAAGATTGTAGACACTGATATTTGTGAGTATATGTTTTGGATGTATTTCCCCATCAATTGTCTTATATTCAGACGTCTAAGACATCAAATGTGATGTCATCTCAATATGTTGTCAAATGTTTTCAAATACTTTTCACTTCATTATCAAGTGATCGGAGGGAGTGCTCTTCCCAACCATTTTTGTCTGCAAAGTTTAATTAGAAAATAAGATAGTCCTGGAAAATGTCAATTTTAGTGCCCTGTTCACAATCTGGTTAAAATCTAAAATGAATTCTAAACATTAATCAAATTGAAAATAAATCTCTTGATATACAAAACTTTGTTATAAACAATAATTAATTTTTCAAACGAATGGATAAACAATTAATTTAATGATTATATGACTTTAATTCTGTTTTACTCTCAAATAAGTATAAAAACAATTTATGAAACATTTAGCTGAAGTCAGAGAAGAAGTAAATAAATTGATGGTTGACTCGAGTTCTTTGATTTTATAATCTTATTATCAAATTGAATATAATCTGAATTCAAGTGAAACTCTTTACTAACAAATGGCATCAAATATTATTCGAGGCATCCATTACTCAGACATCGCTATAATCGAAATGATAGGAAAGTGAGCAATGAGTACAACAAGACGTTGGAAGCAGTGGTAGGAATGGTTGGAAAGTTGATCAATATTTTATGACCCAAAGCAAAGCAAAAAAGACAGACTTTTCTCATCTCAAACTCACAGCTTCTTCATTGGGCCCAACCTTAGACTGCATTTCAACTAAAAGTGATCCCCTCTTACAATACACTGAACCGGTATAACAAAAATGTCAATTCCTTGAAATTCCTTCAATTGGAGATCAATTCTCTCTTTCTGTGGGCACACCATTCAACACACTTTGAGAAACATTTCCCAAATTAAAATCTATGAATTACAAGAAATTAACTTTTAATGGAAATCAATACAAGTGCTGTAATAGCTATAGCTATAACTACACCTAGGTTAGATTTTCTCATTAGATTTGCTTATTTTTGCTCTCAATCATAAAATGGTATGATATTAATAAATGGAAAAAAATGTTTATTAAACGGAGGAATAATTTTTCACTTCATGTGATATAATAATATGAAAAAATGTATTTACGTTCGAAATATTAATAACCGAAATGAAGGCAATCGGAGCGACTGTTTGCACAGCCTTTACGTTATATTAATTTTATCGAAATTAAAATTCTCGCCAATGGCTAAGTCTATGGCTTTACAGTTCTTAGTGTTTGGAAACATTAATCATAGGAGAGAAGAGCCCCGACTCTATTGATATGGTTTGTGTCAATTGAACCCTCACTTATTAAATGTAAACTTTTGAGGACTGAATGCTAAAAGAGTGAAAGACTAACAATGATTGGTCCAAACCTATGCAAAGTGTACACGAATTCTATGTTTTGCTGTAATTATTCTGTTTTTAATTAATTTAAATCCCATTTTATGCTTATGTAAACAAAATTTCAGTTGTGAACTGTTTTATGGCTCATTTGTCTTCATTATAAGTCACATAACATATGTATTACTCTATGAGAGCCCAAAATTACAGCAAAACTATTTTAAAGTCAATTCCGAGTGAAAAAAAATAAATCAGCCGAACACTAATCATACGAAGCGATGTCGAAATAATTCTCAATTCACTTGAAAGGTAGAAAAAGAAGAGCCAACTGGAGATGAATCAAGATGAGTTGGCACATCTATTTTCCATTTGTTCGCTTTCATTCTGTGCAGTCATTCCCAGTGCCTCTCAGTCTATTAGAGTATTACTGTATTGTAAACTCTGTTGGTTTTGATCTTTTCGTTTGTCTCTACGTCTCCATCAGTTATATTGTGGAGAATAGTATATTCTGAGCGATATTCTCGTCAATTGTAATCCATTTTATTCTTTTTCTGTATTTTTATTCTTTATATTCTCATTGAATTTGGTTTCAATTGTATTCTATGTATTGGTTTAGATTCGGCACAACTTTATTACCTTCATTGAGAAGAAATGAAGAGCGAAATAAAGAATATCATTTGAATATTGGAACGCCTTATGCTTTAGTATGTGCAGTAGTGAGGGTTCATAGATTGGTACAATGGTTCATTTTATTCATGACCATCGAGCCACACAATGGTAGCTCCTAATCAATTTGAAACGAGAGAATAACACAAGAATAACAACACTCTGTCTGTATGTCTACTCATATCTCTCTAATACTGAGAACAACTCTTCACTAGTATTTCAGTACAATCGTTGACATCGTTTCTCGTATTTCTCGTTATTCTCTTCAAATTCTGTGTGTATTCACTAATACTAGTGTCTCCTCTCAATAGTGTACAAAAGGGCGACCCAATGCTCCTATCCTTTAATATTTGAATCAAAAAATTGTATATTATGTTCAATTGAATAGCGAAAGAAGAGACTGTACTCTATGCCAATGTATGGCAATGGCTTCTGTAAGAGTCGATAAAATCAGTGAATCGTAAACTTCTTATAAGAGCCACATATAAGACATATTTCCCTTTTCTTCTCTGACACCAAATCCATTGCAAAGTTATACTAAAAGAAAAATTTCTTTAAGCAGAAGATCCGAAGCGATGCACACCAGAAAAGACTCGAAAAATCATAATATAATGTAAACCGACTCTCAATGTCAGTCCAATCAATACAAGAGTGAAAAACTCCAGACTTAGACTCGAGTTTATCATTTCAATGATACAACTCTTGTGAAGCGAATAAATAATTTTTTACTTAACTTTCTTAACGCTTCTCTTCTTTTCTTTGTTTTCTTATTAAATATTAAAATAGTCTGAAGATATAGTTTTCAGTCCTCTTTTCAAAAGCAAAGAAACACTTTTTTGTTTTTAATTCAAAACTACATTTGAGTGAAATGAAAATAGGATTACAGAAAGAAATTTGCATATTCTGTATATACACTCAAATGAAACAATTTTTGCCTTTCCCTCAATTGTAAACTGAACGTCAAATTTGGTGCCTTATTCTGTGCTCTTATTTACTTAGAAGTGATGTAAATTCGATTTGAAATATCTCTGCCCTCAAAGATCAGAGGAGAAGAAAGAAATGTAATTTTGTTCACTAAAAATAAATTCCGTCAAATGATTTTCGTTGTCTTAAAAGTAAACTAAAGTCAAAAATTATATAATTTGTGCTCAAAACAGATAGAAAAATAATTTGAACGAATGGCGTACTTTCCTCGACAATAATCCTCTTTGCAGTAATCCTTTAATGAATTATGACAAGAAATTTGAGAAACCAGTGCTTTCTCTCTCTCTCTCCCTTCCCTGCCCTCCCATCTCAGACTCTGAGTGACAGATAAATGGTATATATATCTAGTGATTGGCTTCTATTTGCAACTAATGTTGAATTGAAGAGAAGAGTGGCTAAACTGGTGGTAATGGCAATCATAAAACGTTGATTTTAAATGTAGTCAACGTTGAGGTCATAGTGGATGAGGAGGAAAGCGGGCAAAGGATTAACGGAGGCCTGTCTTGTGTGGTGTGTTTTATCAACAAATGTTAGCGGAAGTAAAAGAGCTTATCATACCTTCAGACAAACGCTGACAACACAACAAAAAGCCGATGTATTCCGAGTCAGACTTTGTCTCTTATATTATTGTTTGTACTGTTTTTCCAAACAAAAAGCTGGACTCATATAATACTGAGTCAAATACGGAGTCAATTAGTTTGAAGTGAACTAAATTATAGACTAAAATATATTTTAATAAACTCTACACTGGAATAGCATTAATAGTAGTAAATAATGCAAAAGTAATAATAATAATAATAACAGTGACTCTAAATAATTAATTTCACATTTTGTTCGTTTTCAGTGATCCCGAAGTCAAAAATTTAATGATTAAACACAATTTGTTGTTAGGAATACACAAAAGCGAACTTTCAGACAAATAAACTCAAATTAATATACATTAGAGTAGTTTGGATGCCATACATAAGAACACAGAGAAAGTTAGTCAATGAGTGAACACATTCTGAAACACAATTTTCTTCCGACAAATATTCTCAGCGATAGATCTTTCGGAGTAATAGAGGTTTGGATAGAGTTTTGTGACATTTTAATGAATAACTGCAAATATATTGCGTTTGTTGTTATATTATATCAACTTTTATATTGATATCAAACGTGAATATGATTTTGGTCTCTCTTTCGGCGGAATGAGTTTTGCGAGGACTGGGCTCACATACTCTGATGCTATTCTTTCAGTGTATTATTGTGTGAACGGATCTGATGTGAGTGTGGAGTACGTCGTCGCACAGCACAGCAACTATTGATCGCATGGCTTCAAATGGCAATGTATTAGAGTATGGCATCAGACAAATGCATGAAAAACTAGACTCAGTTGAGAGAGAGTGCATGGAATCTATGATCGCTCTCTGCGATAATGAATGCCAGACCAACCTTTGCCAATATATGACACAATCGTATTATACGCTATATTCCAAATCGTATGTATGGCTATTGTATAATACGGCATATATTGTATAAAAATGCAATATATTATACATTCACTAAGTTTTGAACACAGCGTTCAAAACCTTTTAGATGTCAAATACAAAATGATAATCGCATTCCTGGCCCACAGCAAAGGTTGTTACTCTTGTGATCAATCGCTAACATCTCATATGCGATGCCTTCCCTTTTGTCCTCATTTCCAAAAATGTGTTCATTTATTGATCCCTATTGTCGGAGATGTGCTGCGCCCGCATTTAAACCATTCATCTGATGACCTGTTGATGTCTATCAATATTGAAATGTCAATCAAAACATTAATCTCCGATAAAATCATTTCTCATTAGGAAAACTAGAGATTGAGTTCTGTTTTTAGTGCACTTCCGAAACGTAATCCCATAAAAATGACTCAAATGTTGGCATAAATGTAAGCAAAGAAATAAATAAAAAATGAGAATAAATGTAATAACGAGTACTGTATTAGCGAATGGATAGGAATGGGATACGAATCAAACAGTAAATGATATCCATTTTTAATGAACTCTTCTGAACGCATGTAATAGTCTCTTGCAATCCAGTCTTAGTCAGAGTCGAAACATTTTTCGGATTTCAATCTTCTCAGCCGTTGTTAAGGTTAGAAATATTGTGTTTTTGTCGACTATCATAAAAGTAATCGAATAACTGCTCCCTTAATACAGACGATTCCCGTTATAGTCATTTATATTCTGAGTTTGGTATAAATTTTCAGTTAAAAGATTAACACACTTTCGATATTCGAAAGACTGACACAAAATTCAATCATTACTTGAAATCGATTTTTGGAGGAAACCAAAAATGGTTTAATCGATGAAAGTCTACAAATATGAAAAGGGATGAAAGGGATGCTCCCTATTCTTAAATGATATTTCTCTTCAAAAGCTTCAGTCTATTTGTTGGAAGGAAAGTATCGCCAATTTTATGTTTACAAAGAGCACATGGCTTAAAATGTATGTGTGGGTCAGTTATGCGATGGCTGTGCAGACACAGAATGGAGAAAAAACGCAAAACTATACTTAAGTTAATATACGAGAGATGCAAATACAAGAAAATTACCCTAAAATACACAAAAGACTGTTCGATGGAAGAGGGGCTGCATTTCTGGCACATTAGGGGGTATGAAGTGCTGATGATAGACAAGCCATGAAACGCAATACATTCCTAATTACTGGAGCTTTCTTATCAAAAAGTCTTATACTCTTATATTCAGTGGATTATCGGATATGACATTAACTATACTTCACTTTCAACTAATGTTCATTAGAAGGAATCGACGGAATCGCTACTAATTTAATGACATTTTCTTCCTCTGAATATATAATTAGGTGTCTTCACTCTATACATACAAAACAGACTTTTTTAGGTTATTTGCCGTCAAAACTCACTTAAAGATAGAGAAGAAATGAGAAGAATTTGTGGCTCTAAATGAAAATCTAATGATTTTGAATTCTGGTCTAATGACTGGCTGTGGGAACCACTACACCATCACATCATTATTGGGGATCAGGAGCTCCACAAATAGGACTAAATTAAATTGGCTTCAATCAAATTATCACTAAGACTACCACAAAAATATGCAAATTAATATTCCACAACATTTTTCATTAAATTTGAGGCAATTGATGAAAGAGTCGAAAATCGATTTTGTCATCAAATGATTAGAGAATAATCTGAAATATTGTCGACAACAAGAAAGTCATTTATGAGCTATGGTTTGACTCTTGGCTAATATATTGCTAATATCCAAAAAGATAATAATGTGTTGTTGTTGTTGTTGTCGGCCATACAGTGAATGAGAAAATTTGAAAAATTGCAAAACTCTTTCTCCAACTCTAGCATTAAGTGGAGAACAGGCGACGAATTATTTGAAGGGACAGAATGACTAACAACTGCAATGACATAACTGACTACTGGTCTGATTAATGGCATTAATACTATTCTAACGCTAATCGATACCAAATATCGAATATATTATGTGTTGTGTCGGAGAACCCAATCCATAGACTATCTCTTCTTCAGTAATGTATTCATTGGAACGAAAGCATAAAAAGAGAATCAAATTAATAAATACATTAATAGAAGCAAAAAGAGAATAAAATAATGATTTTTTGTTGAAATCAATGTAAATGTAATATTGTTTCGACTTTTGTTTGATTCATACTTTTATGACTTGAAAGGGAGCGACAATCAGTTTCGGTGAAACACAACAACTAAAAGCCTGTCTTATTGTGAGACTAAATGTTTTTCCAATTTGATAGAGAAAAATAAGAAAGCATTAGCTCTTTCTTAGCTCTTTCTTTGCTCTTTCACACGGCTTTCTCTTCATGTTCTACACATATATCAGACAAAATATTATTAGCCTTATATATAGATTTATAGATAGATATGATATACAATATATAAGTTCATGAAATATTCAACAATTTAGAGTGCATCGCACTGGCATCGCACTGGCATAACACTCGACTGCCAGATCGCAACCGACACATGCAGGCACTTGTGTTGGCCCATTAGCTCCGCAGCAGTACAGCTGTGTTTTGGCACAACTTCATCAACTTTTTTAACCACCAGAACCTATCTCTATCTCTACACTATCTTTCGATTCATATTCTTCAGCAAATCATTTGATTCTCTCATTAAGTTTATTATATAATTTGTTATTCACATCAATATTAACACACATTTTGTCAGACAATATATCAAACAATAATCTCTATTATAAAAGCAATACTTTCAGTATATAATAGACTGGTACGGAATGGATGTCCATTTTATTAACGCTCTTTTTATGACATTTGACTCTAATTATGGGCTGAAATTATGATCAAAATTTTGCTCCACTTTCGCAACGGATAAATAATTTTATATAAAAGCAAAAAATAAAGCGTTTGTCGGATAAACAAATGAAAAATATAAGTCTTATCTAAATTTCACTTTAATTGATGAGAGTTTGAAAACACATCAAATCAATAGATATTAATATTTGAAAATTCAATAATAAATAGATATGTTAAACATGTAGTCAATGACTGTTAGCATATGTGTAACGGTTTCCAAATATTTTTCTCTCGTTTTTGTGATAAACTATGGAATGGGTGGAGAATGACATCGGCTATAATAACGATAAATAGCAGTGAATTTCCATCATTTCGACTGCTATTCGTGTTATCCTTAGAAAACACATTTTTGAATGACATAAGCATTCTTACACTCAAATGATTTTTTCACTTCAAAACTTTAACAATTATTTTATGTGGTTTTACGGATCATTACCTCAGACGGTAACAAAAATGTTTTGCAAAATAGCAAAACGCGTGGATTCACACAAAAATTTCATTTCTATTCACTTACTTTTGGAAATATTTGCGAACCACTACTACTCACAAGACTTGAATACTAAAAGTGCAAAACTATTGTAAAAATGGTTGTATATATTTGTTATTAGAAAAAAAAAATACTAAAATAAATTAGTGAAGCCTTCGGTTAAGTTTACAGTCAAATAATTAATGGGAAAAATGGCAAAAAAGGCTGATTTATCTAATTTTTGAATCGACCCAATAAATGAAAGGCAGAAATTTTTCACTTTTAATTAGTTGGGGCGACACTAATATCACTCACTTTTGTTCTAAAATTAAACTCAATTTTTCTTTCAATTTAATTCGTTTCACTTCAATCTCTTCGAAGAGATTTCATTTTATAGCAGTTCGTGTGCTCTGAACATACATTACAGGAAAGTGGCTTTAAAGGGGACACACATACAACATATTGTTGTGGTTTTAAACAGTTTTCAAAATGTTTGTTTTCTTAACTTTAACCTTGGTTAAAAGGTCTAAGCTATGGTAAGTATCATTTTCTCAGATTTTACTAAATTTTATTTGATTTTTATTAAATTATTAATAAATAGAAAGACCCAAATGTTTTAGGAAAGACTCGTTTCGTTGGCCAATGTTTATGATTATGTCATGAATTAGTGGTTCGCTATTTTATTTAACACAAACTAACATAAGCGCTAATGTCCACTATATTTGCTGCCAATGTCTTATCCATTAACTAAATCTGTGGTCGAGTAATAATATGAGCGAACAATAACTCTGCAAATAATAATTGTCTTCGGCTTAAGTAATATATGAATGGCCTATGAGTGGCCGACAAGAATGAGGACCAGTTCTACAAAACAATACAACAAAACCTTTGTCTGAATATTCTTAAGTGACTTCCGTTATAAGTGTTGTGATGAGTGGCTAATCATTTCGAGTCATATCTTCAGAACTCATTTCCATTCAAATAATTAAATCTAAACTTAATTCTGAAGAACATTAATATAATTCTGAGAAACTTCTTTTGATGGCTTTTATTCAAAACTTTAGTTACTTAACTCACTTGAATTCTGAGAGTATAGTCATAGAACAGGATCATTCAAAAATATCTCATTAATTAATGAGACGATTCAACTCTAAAGCAATTTCTATGCCAATTATTATCTTAATAATTGCTCTTGCTGTTTCTTTGATAATTATTTTAAGTACTTTGGCATTGAGAATGAATAAATTTTTTGTCTCTTTCTTTAAGTCGAAAACTAGAAATTCAATACCAGTCTTAGGATTGATGAGAAGAGGCTAACCATAAGAGCAAATGAGGAACTCCTCAGAAATGAAACTAATTTGTTAACTAATCTGATATTCATTAATAAGATGAATGACATCATAAATAATGGTATTTAATAATTTCAAGATTTTCTGACTTCACCACTAAATATGAAACGCCTTAACATTCGCTGATTTCACTAAAATTTGAATATTTTTCAAATTGAAGACAATGATGGCTCAGATGAGTCTAATTTGAAAGATGTGGTGTGTTATCAAACACTAGCAAACATCCATTTAGTTTTTGAAAAAGAGTATAAAATTTTAATGATTTGAGAGTAGATTTATTAACATTTTTATCACAAAGATTTCGTTATAAATATCTTTCCTTAAATGCAATACATTTTTTATAATAAAAATGATTAAAAGTTAAGGCAATTCATTAGTAAAAAGTAGTTTTGAATTAAATTTGAAAAATGATTGCAAAATGTTTTCAAAATCAAAATTAATGAATATTTTTAATTCATTTTTTCGATTTGAAAAATAGTAATTCAATTAAAATATTTTTTAGCCTTTGTTTTGTGATTTACTACTTCTGACAAAAATGTCGTTTCTGTTTGAATTAGAGGACAATTCATATTTGAATAGAGATAACAAATTATTAGTCTAAAAGAGAGGGTCTATGCGATGCCAACACACGATAAAAATGAGGTAAAAATCAGTGATGGCCAAGGGATCAGGGTGCAAGGCCTAATTTTGGTGGCATCTTCAGAGGTTCTGGGAAAAAGTAGGAGAAAAAAGTTACCTTGGTCCCCCTGTGGTTTTTTCTCGAGATTTATGTAACCCTTACATCCCGCCTAATTTTTCAATCTGAGGTACTTTCAACCCCCTAAGATCTGGTACCTTGGCCATCACTGGGTACAAACAGACTATAGAAAATTGATAACGAAAAGGAAAACCAGAAAATGCTTAAAATTATGAAAGTCTGGCAAAAGGGGAGTGCAATGAGTGTGTAGTGCCTGAAAATGTCAAAAGCAGATCAGATCACATCTCATCTGTCGTTCCATCAAATGAGACAATACGTGCTCAACAAAAACACGGCTCAAAATTAAAGCTTATTTTTTAAAGAAAAAAACTCAAAGGCTTTCAGCTATTTTTGTTTTGTGTCAATATTTTTCACTTTCATAAAAAAAAATTCAATTTATACGAAAATGTTTCCATTTGGGGAGAGAGAGAGAGAGAGAGAGAGAGAGAGAGAGAGGGACTGACCGACGATCTCTCCGTTGTGGCGGTCGAAGCCGGCGTAGAGGCCGGGAATGCGGGTCTCGCGAGAGTAGCGCTTCGGTTTAAAGAGCGCCTCCTGTCCGCCCTCCAGTTGGAGCGAGACTTTGAGCTGAGTTCCCTTTCGAGAGACGTCAGCCTTGAGAACACGACTCTCGCGCAGACCGGTCTCCACCCGCCAGAGCAGAGGCGTCTCTTCGGGAATCACGTGACGCGCGGTGACCCACGAGGCGGCCAACGACCAGAGCGAGCGGTTGAATGGTTTCATGTCTCGCGCCGAGAGTCGAGTCACGAGAGAACGGAATTCCGGCAAAAGAGAGACGTCTTTAGTCACGCGCTTCGAAGAGATGTGACGCTTGAGGCGCGTGAGAAGAGAGTCGTTGCGATTGTTGGCGCGAACTTCGCTGAACGGAACGATTATGAGTTGAGGCGGTCGCGAGACTTGCGGCAAGTCGTCCACGAAGGCGATGAAGTAGAAGACGGTGACCACTGCCGGCAGACAGCAGACGAGCAGCGCGAGCACAACGCGCGTCTTGAGCCGCATCGCTCGCTGGAGGGCGCGCTCTGCCTCTGACGACACTCTGACGTCAGACAATGGCTCTCGTGAAG